>CM035161.1:76966216-77084392 GCA_020205615.1 Panax quinquefolius | reverse complement strand
CGATGGAAAGATGATGATTAAGAGGAGGCACGTCGTGAGGAAGATCGAAAGCTTCTATTTTGAAGATCTTTTACCACCTTAGATTGACCTTGATCTTTCATTATCTTGAAAAGATTGATAGTGGATTGGGCCATTGTGACACCCCAAATTCTTGTATCTTCCAACGGATAGATGGTGCTGCGGTACTACCGTTCACACATTACATTCAATCGAAAAGTCTCAAAAGAACTAATTACGCCCTCTATATAATAAAAGTAATATTAATATTTCTACGTGTTCTTTGCTAAATCATGTTTGATGATAAAGCATATACTTTGAAACAATCTTATTCATTTATTAATAAAAGTATTAATTTATTAAAGGCTTTTAATTATCTACGTGATCTTTGTTTTATAATATGTGATAAACCCATAGTTTTAAGCAATGCTTTTAGAATAATGATGATGATCATTCTAATGAGATCTAAATTCTTAGAAAGCTTAAAACTAAAATAGTTCCCAATCATTGGATTACTAAATTGGGGATTAGTGAATCCGGATAGATTGAGTACATCGTTGCTTGCTCGTTGGATGAGGATGATTGATCTCATGATCATTTGTGTGGAACACTAAAAGCAAGTATGTAGGTGCTTATTAGAGAATAAGTTCATTTGAGCGTGGCTACGCTAAGGAATACCTAATGGAGTTTTACTTGCACCATCGATAGGAATTCTGTAGTGATAGTAATCTAGTGATCCTTGGACTTGAGATCATCATAGTATCTTGTGTATGATGAGTTATACTTTGACTTATTCCTTAAGACCCTTAGGGTATATCAAAGGGTATGCTTGGGTATAATAAGTTGTACATGGAGATAATGTATGATCGATAAAGAATCTACCACTTCTAATAAAAGAGAAATGTCTATGTGATTCGATAAATGACAACCCGGTAGTCCTTGGCAAATGGCGAATGAAATTAGAAAGGAGTTTCTAATTTGCATTATTTGGAGTTATGCATTTAAGGATCGAAATACATATAATTAAATAAAATAAGACTTGTGATAATTCCATGTCTTATATTTAATTGGGACATTGTATGGTGGAAGGATTGAATTGTCTGGTAACTATTTACTCGAAAGGTTCTTTTATGATTAATGTTGAAATCTATATTATACGGAAAGTGGTTGATCATTTAGGAGACTTATCCTATTGTAGAATAAATATTATTTATTTAAATAAATTAATTGTTTAATTTATTTATTTAAATAAGATTAGAATTATTCTAATTGATTTATTCTGCAATAGGTTTAATATGGAGAACCTAAAGGGTCACACCATAAAAAGGAAGAATAATTATTTAAGAAGTTAATGGCATAATCGTAATAATATATTTAAGTATATTTAATTTAATCTATGGTGATAGAATAAATTAAATAGCTTAATATTATTATTTAATATTTTAGAAATATTAAATATAAATTAATAAGAGGAGTCTTATTAATATTATTACAATTATTATTATTATTTAATTTCTAAAAGAGTTTAGGAATTAATTTAATATAAAATACTCTCATTTATTCTAATAAGATTAGGAAGGAAAAATTAATTAAAGGAGTTTAATTAATTATCCTAATAAGATTAGGGAGCCCATTTAATTAAAAGGGTTTAATTAAATAATACCTTATTTTAATAGGGTTACTTAATATCTTTATAAGAGGTCTTATATGGGATATCGATATCGATATAATTCGATAGTTGGAGAATGCGCTCTTTTCTATAGAGATAGAAAAACTAGGGTTTATGACCACCCATCTTCTTGAATCTTTCTTCTTCTTCTTGGTGGATCACCTCTGAGGCCCGAACACTTGGGTGGCTAACGTTGATCGAAAGGAAGGAACCAAACCCGGTGGATTGAGTTGAGCGAAAGGATTGGAGGTGAACTTGTACACGAGAAACTTTCGATCTTGAAGGTATGATTTTATTCTTTATCTTTTTCGTTTAATTAATAATTGTGCATAAAGGGTGATCAAATTATATGGTTTGTAAAATTTTAAACTCTGATTTTTACGTTTTTAAGCTTATTTTTGCAATTTGATTGCGTTCTTGAATATTACAAAACTATAACGGTGGCATGAATTGCAAACCTTTATGCAATTATTAATTATTTTAATTTGATATGTATATTGATATGTGTTTAGAACAATTTAATTGGGCATAATTTAATTGTATAAAATTTATTTAATAAAAAAAAATAAAGGAATTGATTTTTTTGATGATTATTGAAAAACTACGATATGAAATATTACTATATTTATTTATGGAATGATGGTACTATATATGTAGATATAAGTGGTGATTATATGGAAGGGAAATGATACGGGATAATATATAATGGAATTTACCTATATATATTAAGTATTCATTTCATTATTATTATATATATATATATATATATATATATATGATATATATATATATATAATCGTATTTTATATATTATATATATTTATATCATATATATTAGCAGTTATATATATATATATATATATATATTATATATATATATATATATATATTAATAATTAATATTTATAATTAAAATAAAAGTTTATTTTAATCTTAAAATAAAAAGGTTTATTTTAATATTAAAATAAAAGAGTTTATTTTAATTTTAAAATTAAATTTCATGCTTAACTAATTAGAGTTGGAATTGGATTCCATGATAACTAATTGGAGTTGAAATTGGATTATATGTTTCCTTAAATAAAGGAGTTTATTTAGATATGAAATAAGATTTCATATTATTCAAAATAAAAGAGTTTATTTGTGAATAGGAAAAATCAATCCTAATTTTCCTTAAATAAAGGAGTTTATTTAGATATGAAATAAGATTTCATATTATTCAAAATAAAGGAGTTTATTTGTGAATAGGAAAATTCGTGTTTCCTTAGAAAATCATTTAAATATGAAATAAGATTTCATATTATTCACAAATAAAATATTATTCAAAATTCCTTTAATAAAGGATAATTTTTTTTTTTTTTTACATGGAATTGGATTCCATAATTAATTAAAATAAAGGAGTTTATTTTGATTAAAGATTTTGATTAAAATAAAATAGTTTATTTTATTCAAAATTGGATAAATTAAAATAAAATAGTTTTATTTTGATTTAAATTTGGATTAAAATAAAGGAGTTTATTTTGATTCAAAATTAGATTTTATCTTAACTAAATTTGCCCATTAAATGATATCAATATATATATTAAATGTTTATTATTCATAAGATGAATGTTATTTATTGATGCGTATGGTGATGTGTATGATAATAAATGGGATTGATTATGGACTATTGACCCGATGTGATTGGATTTTATTTTAGTTGGATGCGTGAATGTATGGGTTTTATTAAATGGAATTACTGCGTACCTCGTCTTCTCTAATTTTTTTCTTAATGTAAATTCTATCTCCCTCTATGTACTTCCCTTGGCTGCGATCAAGGTTTCTATTTATTTTAAATAGTTTTGTAATAGGAATAGTTAGAATTAATTTTGAAAATTGGAGATCGAGGAAACGAGGCGAAGCGAGGCGAAGACTTGAAGACTTTTTGTAATGGAGCAGGGTTTAAATGTAATAGTTATATTTAAATATTATTTCTTGCACCCCTAGGGTTTGACCTTTTGGTTCACTTGGTGGCTCTAGTGAACGAAACTAGAATAAAAGTCCATAATCAATCCAGGGTAGAATATAGTATTCTATATGTGCATGTGTATACTATATATATTATATATTATGCAAACATGCTTCCATGTTAATTAATATGGCGTATATTTTATATATATATATATATATGCGGCGCTAAACAAGATGAGACAAATTAATAACAAACCCTCGATTTTTTATATTAAAGTCCTAAGCGTTCGAAGATATTTGGAATATCGAGCGTAACCTTCTAGCATGATAAAATTAATAGAGTATTAAATATTTAATATGAGTTTGTTGTGTCACCACAAAGGCAAGTATTAAGTATTTAAGATGTTAATTTATCACATTTGATGCTTATAAAGAAAATTGAACAATATTGTTTTGTTGTGTCACCACAAGGATGATATTTTCTTTTTTGAATATATGGAGTGCTAGGTTGGGACTTAACTTGGATAATTTTGATTCGGATGTGCCACCATGACTTGATCAAATAATCTAAGAAGCAAAAAAAAAGGAGTTGCATAGTTGATGTAATTGACAAAAGTTGTCTACTATTTATTTATATATAGTTTGTTGTGTACTACAAAACTATATACATTTGAAATGGGATCCTTATTCTCACTAGCAAATCTTTAATTAGATTTTGCCGAACTATATAAGTGAGGTAATATAGTTTGAAGAAAATAGTGGGAGATACCAATTTAAAACAAGACCTAATTTATTTTGGTAATTAATAAAAGAATGTATGTTAAAATGTTGTTAATTACAAATTCATTTCTGAAAATTTTACAATATCTAAAATTACTATCAACTTGCGAAGCATATTAGATGCTAAATTAATCGGATAGAATTAAGCGGATTGGTTAAGGAATTTGAGAATAGTTCTCATGGTTTGAAAAGCTATCTTATATCATGTCGCCTATCCTGCAATAGTTGCGAGATAATGCCTCGAGGAAGAGATTGCTACTTTTAGAAAGTGGCAAGATGATGCCTGATTAGCTCGATGCATCATGCTTTCGCATCCATGAAATAACTTGAGCTTGACGTCGGCATGAAACTATGGATGCTCCTACTATATTCCTGCACATCAAGTAGTTGATGGTGAGGAAAGTAGGGGCGATAGATATCGGATATCTAAGGAGCTCTTAGATCTAGAATGGCGAATGGCACTTATAAATACAGAAAAAGTTCTTAACATAATCAATTTGATTGATCGATTAGGACAATGGTTTTATCATGGATGGAGGATTGAGCGAAGATTTGATCTTGCACTCACTCCGGACTCCTTTCACAATTGTTGTGAATTTTTCATATGAACAAGCTAGATATCGACCTTGATTTATGCTTAACATGTTGAAAAATGTTGAGAGTCACTTTCAACCAAGAAAGATCCAGTCTTCTTGGTAGGGGCCAAAGGATCTTCGAAAGAAGAACGATTCAAAGAAGGTAAATAGAAAGGCATAAACAAAGGATAATAAGAACAAAGCGTCACGGATAGCAAAGGAGTTTGCTTCCAACTGCAATAAGCACGGACCTTTGGAAAGAAAGCTGCGAAAGCATCTTGCGAGGGCTAACGAAAAGCTTAGTGAAGTTTGATTACAAATACAATTTTATTTCATGATTTAAAATAAATTTTTCTTTAAGTCGAGGTTCTACTTGGGTATTGGATCTGAGGCTTTGGTTATCATAAATATAGATTTATGAAGGGACCAGCCCAGTAAAAGCTAAACAAATATAAAGTAATCATATGTGGAAAATGTAGCAAAGGTTGCCATATTAGCCGTAGAAACTTATAGTTTAGCAATGCTACGAACAAATCTATTAAGTCGATAAGTTGTTATTGTATTCAGTTCTTGTTAAAAATATTATTTCCATTTTATTGTTGAACAATGAAATCTTTGGTATTATAATTAAGAACAATTGTTGTTATATTTATAATAATAATGTTTTGTATAGAATTTGGAATATTACTTAATAAATTTTGTATACTTGACTTACATGAAAAATAATTTTGCAAATTGAACAAATTAGTATAAGAAAAGGAGATGATCATTCAAAGAGTTGAATGTATGTATTTGTTGAAATCTGAAGTGTGAATTATTTGAAAGGTTCAAAAAATTGAGAAATTGAAACAAATTGGCAAAATATTAAGATTCTTTGATTAGATCGAGGAATAAATACTTGTGCAATAAGTTTCTAGATCATCTCAAATGGTTTTTCTCATAATGGACACCTCGTGATCGTAATAATTGATTGATGTATCTGAAAGAAAAATCATACCTTGTTGGACATAGTGCGGTCCATAAATGATTTTTCTGAAGCATTCCGGTATCCTTCAGGATCATGTCCTAGAAATGGTTTATATCTACGAAAAGGTAACCTCAAAATCCATTGAAGACTCCATAAAAGTTATGGGCGGGAGGATTCTAATCTTAAGTATGTTAAGATAAAGGGTTTGTCAACTTATGTGAAAAGGTTTCAAAGGATAAGCTTGGGACAAGATTTGACAAATACTGATTTGTGGGACATCTAAAAGTAAGTTTAGGGTATATGTTCTATAATCCTACTTAGCAAAAGGTGTTTGTTGCGAAACACGCTTCCTTAAAGATAAATGTGTTTATCATTGAAGGGGGCTAGTGGGAGGATAATAGATCTTGAAGAGTTCAAGAACCACAAAACACTATAAATCGAATAAGAGGAACTTTATAGATAGACCTGTTATACCTGGCCAGATAATAAATGCGGAATAGTCTTGAAGATACCTGGGAGGTATGGATTCATCATGGATGATGATGATGATGATTCTGCATCATAGAAGATGATGATCGAGTTACATCTGATGAGGTAAGAGTTCTAGTGTGTCTGAAAGGTGATTAGAGCGTCGTGAAATTTCTAGTATTATATGTTGATATACTACGGATGAGGAATTACATACCAATGCTACAATCGGTAAAGATAAAGTTGTCTAAACATTCCTCCATGAATGATTTGGGAAGAGTATCTTAATTGGGGATAAAATCTATATAGATAGATTTAAGGGATGCTCGACTTAACTTGAGAGCATATATTCATTTGATGCTAAAAGTCGTTTAGCATGGCAAACTCAAGAGATGTCTCATGTTGATGAGCTATGGAGTGTATCTCTCTTAATAGTCCCCACAGACTCTCGAAAAGAGAATCGCATGAGTGACGATCATGTATCTGATGAAATGTCTGAGACACGATGTTGATCGGTCGTATTATGGAGAAGTTCACTATGAGTCGGTGAAAAAACATCTTAAAGTGTAGCAAGCACTAAGGATGTGATCATATTCATGGTGGGTCTAAATTAAAACTAGAGGCTTAATGGACTCAAGTTTTGAACGAGACCAAGATGACGAAAAAATCCACTTTAAGGTAAAGCGTTATCTTGAGCAGTTAGTGCGATGAATTGGAAAGGTTCCAAGCGACAAAGAGAGTTCTTTGGTTTAGTGATAAAGACAAAGTATATAGCTATAAATGAAGGCTACAAGTTGATTGTTTGGATTAAAAGTTCATTCTGAGACTAGGAATAGTTCTAAAGTCTCATCTTGGATCTAAACATGTGTTGTGGCACTTTCATTTGATTATTAGAATCATTGAAAGATGGGAAATCACTATAGAGATAGTGGACTCTCATGAACAACATTACATATCCATTAACTAAAGCTTATCTAACAATGGGATAATCGTCACTTAGAGAAGAAGAGTATGAGATACCTTGGCGATTGGCTTTAGTGCAGTGGGAGATTGAAAGTAGTATGCACACAAACCCGATCATGTTTGATGATAAAGCATATACTTTGAAACAATCTTATTCATTTATTAATAAAAGTATTAATTTATTAAAGGCTTTTAATTATCTACGTGATGTTGTTTTATAATATGTGATAAACCCGTAGTTTTAAGCAATGCTTTTAGAATAATGATGATGATCATTCTAATGAGATCTAAATTCTTAGAAAGCTTAAAACTAAAATAGTTCCCAATCATTGGATTACTAAATTGGGGATTAGTGAATCCAGGATAGATTGATACATCGTTGCTTTCTCGTTGGATGAGGATGATTGATCTCATGATCATTTGTGTGGAACACTAAAGCAAGTATGTAGGTGCTTATTAGAGAATAAGTTCAACTTGAGCATTGGCTCATTAAGGAATACCTAATGGAGTTTTACTTGCTGTCGATAGGAATTCTGTAGTGATAGTAGTACTGAAGTGATCCTTGGACTTGAGATCATCATAGTATCTTGTGTATGATGAGTTATACTTTGACTTATTCCTTAAGACCCTTAGGGTATATCAAAGGGTATGCTTGGGTATAATAAGTTGTACATGGAGATAATGTATGATCGATAAAGAATCTACCACTTCTAAAGAAGAGAAATGTCTATGTGATTCGATAAATGACAACCCGATGAGTCCTTGGCGAAAGCGAGAATGAAATTAGAAAGGAGTTTCTAATTTGCATTATTTGAGTTAATGCATTTAAGGATCAAATACATATAATTAAATAAAATAAGACTTGTGATAAATTCCATGTCTTATATTTAATTGGGACATTGTATGGTGGAAGGATTGAATTGTCACGGGTAACTATTTACTCAAAGGTTCTTTTATGATTAATGTTGAAATCTATATTATCTGGAAAGTGCGTTGATCATTGGGAAACATTATCCTATTGTAGAATAAATATTATTTATTTAAATAAATTAATTGTTTAATTTATTTATTTAAATAAGATTAGAATTGTTCTAATTGATTTATTCACAATGGGTTTAATATGGAGAACCTAAAGGGTCACACCATAAAAGGAAGAATAATTATTTAAGAAGTTAATGGCATAATAAATAATAATATGTTAAGTATATTTAATTTAATCTATGGTGATAGAATAAATTAAATAGCTTAATATTATTATTTAATATTTTAAAAATATTAAATATAAATTAATAAGAGGAGTCTTATTAATATTATTACAATTATTATTATTATTTTAATTTCTAAAAGAGTTTAGGAATTAATTTAATATAAAGTACTCTCATTTATTCCTAATTGGATTAGGAGGGAGAAAATTAATTAAAGGAGTTTAATTAATTATCCCTAATAAGATTAGAGGCCCATTTAATTAAAAGGTTTAATTAAATAATACCTTATTTTAATAAGGGTGACATAATATCTTTATATAAGAGGTCTTATATAGGATATCGATATGACGTTATAATTCGATATGGTTGAGAAATGCGTTTTTTTCTATAGAGATAGAAAAACTAGGGTTTAGCCAACCACCCATCTTCTTGAATTCTTCTTCTTCCTTGGTGGATCACCTCTAGAGGCCAAACACTTGGGTGGCTAACGTTGATCGAAGGAAGAACCAAACCGGTGGATTCAAGTTGAGCGAAAAAGGATTTGGAGGTGAACTTGTACACGAGGCTTCGATCTTCAAGGTATGATTTTATTCTTTATCTTTTACGTTTAATTAATAATTGTGCATAAAGGGTGATCAAAGGTTTATATGGTTTGTAAAATTTTAAAACTCTACGATTTTTACGTTTTAAAACTTATTTTTGCAATTTGATTGCGTTCTTGAATATTACAAACCTAACAAATTTGCACTTCCCTTGCATAACTTATTCATTATAAGTCCGAATTGTCTTGTTCAAAAGCCTCAAGGTTCACAAATTACATACTCTACGCCTTCATACAAGAATTTTATCTATTTGACTTCGCTTGCTAAAAATTCACCTTATTAGTTCATTTTTAACAAAAATGGTAAACGCTCATGAACGCCTTCAACGCTTCGCTTTCTTCATTCTAAGTTTGAATCCGGCCATTTTCGAGTCCACAACTCTATAATGCCAAATATGACTTGTCTCCATCGAAAACTAACATTTTCGCGAAGTTCAAACTCCAAAATTCAACTTCTATTCCGAGAATTTCACTTAATTCAGACGATTATCACTAATCGTGAGATTTTCTATTAAAACTTCATTACTAACGATATGATCATTGTTCTAAATGGATTCTAAATCCATCATATGAACATTTCAAACTACATATTACAAATAAATCTTATTTTCAAGTTCTGCTTTTAACTTAGTCCTCATAAGTTCAATTTAATTTAAATAACTTATAAACTACAAATTCTCATTCCTTATGACTTATTATAGATTTAAGTCCTTTAATCAACATTCTTCACATCTAATCAAATATACTAACTCTCATATGGCAAACATATGACAAGTTCATCATAAGTTCATAACTTATTTAGGTTCGGGTTACTATTTATAGGACTTAATCTGCTTTTAAGTTCATTGCTTATTCAATTTTATATGTTCTTAGTATACACGCTTATTAGATCACACTTCTATCTATCACCCTACAATGATAGAGATAGAAAATTATTGTGACAAGAGCCTTACCCTCATTTAACTAGTCTTCTTCTTCTTCGAAAAATCTAACAAAGGATGTTATCATCCTTAAAAGTGCTTATTCTCTCTAACCAATGTTGTTTTATCTTGAGAAGTTGTTGCTGTTTTGAACAAGTGATAAATGACTAGCAATCTCCTTCTATTTATGCTAGAAAGCCAAAGTGAGGGTATTGGTCATGGACATTAGAACATCCCACCTCCTTAACTAACCTCCTTACTTATTCATTTGCTTATCAATTAAGTCATACTTGCTTAGCCACACTAATTACTTGGATCAACACAAACATATCCAATGTTTAATATCACATAAAGTACTTTGGTCACCAAGATAACCCATATTAACCTCGGGTTGGTCCATGGATCGTTTCAACCCATTGGATCATTAATCGTCTCTTCATTGGTTACTTTGGACTTTTGATTAATAAACACCTAGGTTTGTACATCCAATTCTTATTGGACCACTACCAATTTGTTAACAATCCTACAAGTCTCACTTAATCGGGTTAAAAGCCTTATTACATATACTATATATGATAATCCTCAGTATTCTAACTCGCTTATTAATTCAGAATATATGTTATTCCATTCTTCAGACATATCATATATACTTTCAGTATTATACTCAGATTCAATACCCTCGTATAATACTTCTACGCATCATACGATATCAATATACTCTTCTTATCGCTTAATATCCCTAATCGCCTTCTAATTAAGTCCTGCGTATGTGAAATATCAAGGCTTTCCATACTTAGATTATTATTATATAATCCATCTCACCTCGATAAGATAACGTTACGTATTTCTCGGAAGTTCAAAAATAATTCCCTAGCGGAAATTGATGAATAGTGTTTTTCAAAATTTGGAAAAACTTTTTATTTCGCCTTTGGAAATTCAAACACTTTAATTCATTCACGCCGTTAAAATACTACGTATGTTCCTAAGATTTCTAGGTTATACAATGATATTCATCTTACTAACACATAATAATAACAAATAATATTATTATATTCATTATTTAAAGTATTTACAAAAGGTTCAATTTTCTACATGCTAATTCCTCCCTTATAAGGATTCTCGCCCCTGCATCTTCGCTTATAAAAAAATTACACAAACAAATGAGGGTAATTCTTTTCATCTTTTCTTCCAATTCCAACAATCGCTTTTTCTCTCACATTGGTTCTTCCATATCACCTTCACTAAGGTACGACTTTTGTTCAGTAGAATCTTGCTTCCTTCCTATCGGAAAATTTGAATCGACATCTCTTCATATCGCTAAGTCCTTCCTCGATACTTAATAGGTTCATATTCTATCACGTGGTTTATAATCCAAATTTATAAGGATGTAATACATGATACGTGAAACATTATTATGTATTCATTCTAGGTCCGAGGGTAATGCTATCATGTATGCTACCTCACCCAATCTGCTTTTAACACTTCAAAAGGTCCTATAAACCTCGGATTTAACTTCTCCTTCTTCCAAAGCGTATTTTTCCTTTCCGTGAGATAATTTTAGAAATATATATTTAACCTACTTTCAAACTCATTATTTTCTACAATGCGAATCTCAGAAATTTCTTCTCATTCGTTTTGAAATGCTTAAGAAAACGATTTGTATCAACTTCACTATATCCTCACGGCTTGTTTCTACCATTTCGGGTCCCAGTATCTTGCCGCTTCTCTACTTACATCATAAGTGACAACGGTGTTCGCGCACTTCATATATATAAAAGCTTCATAAGGTGGCATACCTATGCTTTCATGATAATTATTGTTATATATGCAAACTCTACTAACGACAGATGATCATCCCAACTTACCTTTTAAATTCCATGACATAATATCTCAACATATCTTCTAACGTCTCTAATTATTCTCTCGCTTCCTGTCTATCCGCTTTGTGGATGGTACGCCGTACTCATCTTCAACTATGTTCCTAATCGCTTTATAGACTCCTCCAAAAGTTCGGCGTGAATCATGGATCACGATATGACACAATCGATAATCGGGTGCTCTAATGGCCCGGGAAATTATTTCCTTAATATAAAAGTGTAGCTAATCGGGTTCAAGTTATACTTGACCCTAATCGGGTAAAAAGTGAGCCGACGTCACAACCCGTCCCACTATCACCCAAATCAAGATCATACCACTTTCGTTGTAGTTGAAGTCCCACCATTAAAATCCATCGTGATATTCTCCCCACTTCCATTCCGTATCCAACGATCAGAATGAAGCCACTTCAAGTCGTTGATGTTCTACCTTAACTTTTTGACAAGTCAAGCACCTACTCATATACTCAAATATTTCTCTCTTCATGTTTTTGCCACCGTAAAACTCCTTGAAGGTCTTGATACATCTTAGTACTACCGTGATGAATCAAAACACTCGAACTGCAGAGACTTTGTAATACCGCCCTTTACTCTCGTAGATCATTCTAACTCCAAGTTCTTCCTTCAAATCTTAATAATCCCCTCATTATCAAGACTCATATTTTGCGATCTTTTTCATTGGCTAGCCACTCCTTTATCCTCGATCACACCTATCATTTTTGAGTTACATCCTTATCTCTCATTACGATGGTAGATTGCATCTCCATCGTAAAATGATTTTGTCCTCCTTCACCGGAAACTTCACTTCAATTCCATCCTAGCCATCTCTCGTTATTAACTCGTATTGAGCCAAGAAGAAGACAACTTTCCCGAATTCTTTCCTACTTAAGGCTACGGCAACTACATTGCTTTTCAGTGGTGATACAGATTTCGCCAAATGAATCCTTTTTATCAACTCTAGCCATCTCCTTTGTCTCATATTCAACCTCTTTGTGTGAAGATATATTTTAGACCTCGTGGTCCATGCATTCTACATTTTTTCTCCCAGAAAGTTAATGTTCCC
The DNA here is from genome assembly GCA_020205615.1 of Panax quinquefolius. NCBI lineage: Eukaryota > Viridiplantae > Streptophyta > Magnoliopsida > Apiales > Araliaceae > Panax > Panax quinquefolius. The sequence goes on along the minus strand of CM035161.1, from coordinate 77,071,363 downwards.
CTCATTCTTTAAGGCAAAACCATCGCGAAGGCCCAGACGCTTTGGTAGGTAAACTTTCCTATAATCCTTCAATCGCCAGATGTATACGCAATGACATCGTCAGATGGAAGACGAATCTGGTCCTTCATGCGGCGCATCGCTATAAACTATAAAATTTCTTGTGTCATCGGGTAATGACAAACAAAGCTTCACTGTCTTTAGTTCTTTGAAAATTCGTCCCATTTCGTCTGGCCCGCACGATTTCATCGCCTTCCTCAGAAAATTAGTCAATCGGAGTAGGCTATCTTCGGTAATCCCTGATTTAATCTCCTGATTACAACCTGCTAACCTCAGGAAACTCGTGAGACTCAATCAAGCGCTTTCTTATTGTTCCAAATTCATCGCCACGTCACCTTCACTGGATCTACTAAAATCCCTATAATGGTCAATGACACGCACTCTAAAAACTATAATTTTCTCCAAACTAAAATTCACACTTTAGTGAACTTCGCGAGCACCCCTCCTTCCATAGTGTCTCAACATTAATCTTGAAAGTTACCGATGATCGACTCGGTGTCTTAGAATAGACTAGAACATCATCGATAAACATCACGGCTGCTGATCTTCGGCTGGGGAATATTGCTCAACACTGCTCACTGGCATCTATAAAATGCGTAGCAGATTAGTTGAATCTCTAAATGGATATCACTTAGGAAACTCGGAAACGACGGTAATTTTAGTCCTCGATTGGTGTCTTTCGTACATCCTCCTTTGTAACCTTCAATCGGGTGATATCCATTCTTAAATCTAGTTTAGAAAAAATATTGCAAATTTCTTTCGATTGATCAAAGAGACGGTCGATCCTCGGCGTAATGGGTATTTTATTTCTTTTATCGCTAACTTCGTTTCAACTTCTTTGTCGTTTATACAAGGCGTCTTTAACGATCCATCCTTTCTTCTTCGACAAATGGCTTATCAAAGTGCCCCTTACTTGCGAAAAACACTCATTGAATGTACTTCGGCCCAACACCTTGTAACTGCATCACTCAATCGCTTTCATTCCCCACTAGCGCTTACAATACGCGCAAGGTTCTCGGAAATCGTGCTACTTCGGAACAAGGCCCATTACAAACTTTAGTCTCTTATCCGCCAAGACCCGCAGTTTTACCTGTAAATGTTTAATTCTTTCTAACTATAAGATTTGTTCCATGGTCGCCACGCACCTCTGGGTATCAACAACATGACATGTGGCACGTGACGCCCCAAAACAGGTATATCACTCCATTCTAAATCGCCAAATACACGGCATGTTAACACAAATACAATCTTTATTATACAACAAGAGAGCTGTGAGTTTTTAATACAAATATTGTCTCTGTATAATATCCACTCTCGTAATAAGTTCATTACATTTATTGTCACACTATTTAAAATGCATTGCAGTGAGGACTACTAATATCACTATCCTGACCAATACCCGCTCCCCGACTTTGGTCCTGCCACGCTCGCATTTTCTCAAGAGAACAAAGGGCAAAAGGGTGAGCCTCAATAAGCTTCCAAGAAGAAATATTACGATGTATCAAGATAATGCGTATTAAATTATCATTAGTCTTCAACAAGCATAACCGATAAAATATAATAGGAGCATCAAGTTTAACTGCAGCTGAATACGCAATCCATTAAAAGAGTTTTAAGCGAGAGAATAAAATCTACAATCTTTTATGATTTAAAAGGTTTTTCATCACTTTTATCATTGGGACTCAACTTAATAAATATTCCACATCATCCCCGCACTACTACCAAGGATATTCATTATGATCACAACCACAAATTATCCACGCATCACTGATTACCAAGGATATTTGTGTATTCATCAATGGTCATGATCATGCCAACAACTCGCCCATCAATGCACTACGGGCCAACGAGGACTTTTATCACATCATTTGTACATTACTACCATGATTACAACCTAATAATCCTCTCATTATAATCATACCAAGTCCATCTATGCACCATCGCCATGAATTTACTTCCAACAAAATATAAATATGAGGACGATGACAATGATATAAGAATTCAATAAAAACAAGTTCAAGAATTAATTTATTCGAACTAATAACGCCTTAAATTGTCAATATATACTTTCTTTTGCGAGAGAAAAATCAAGAATGCTTTAAAAATATTTCCAATGAAAAGATATTGATGAAATGCAAAATATCAAGGATATTATATATAATTTCATGGAGATAGAAGTCAAAACTTTAACCAACTAAGTATAATAAAGAATGGAATAACAAAAGAAATCACCATGCACAAGCAGATTAAGACAGTATGTGCTATTCTGATGTAATAATAAATAATCGAACTGTGTCAAAGTTTAACACGCAAATGACATGTGGATATTCCAAATGTAATAATAATGAATGGAATAACAATGTAAATCACCACGATGCGTACTGTACTACATTATGTAAAGTTATATCAATGTAATAATAAATTAACGGACCAGTCCTGCCAGAAAACGCATTTAGCATGTGATATTCCAACAGAATAATAAAGATTTAACCTGTCCACGAAAACGACATGATAGATATTCCAAATGTAATAATATGTAATGGAATAACAATGCACTTTCACCATGTATGCGGTAATTACATGTATTGTGTTATTCCAAGCAGAATAATAAATAATGGAATAATGTACAGAATTACACCAAGTATAGGTAGACATGCGATACAAAGTTATTCCAATGTATAATAAAAGAATGGAATAAATGTGTCCTCCTTCATGAATAATTTTCTTTTTCTCTATAGTTTTCTCTCTAGAGTTTCAAAGAATTTGTAAGAAATAATGAAGGAAACGAACTTCTATTTAGAGAATAATGGACCTAATAAGAATCTCAACCATGAATCTGCCAAACTGATGGTCCAGATTGGTTTATAATAAAATATAATATATTCTATTTATAATCTAATAAAATGAATAACTTTATAAAAGTATTCGCGTTTATATAAAAAGATTTTACTTTATGCAAACATTATGCTACACTATGCAAGCACTTATGCATAATAAAATATAATATATTCTAATTATTGCCTAATAAAATAGATAACTTTATAAAATATTCGCTTTTATATAAAATGATTTTACTATTAGCTTTAATAAACGTAATAACTTTATAAAAATATTCTATTTTATATAAAAATCTTTTCTGCTTTATTACATTAATAATACTAATAAAACTAAATCTTCATCATCATTATCATAATTCACACTATTAATCGACTGTGTCTGCTCCTGTGAAAGAGAGGGATTTACAATATGATTTCTCCTCATCAAGCATAATTAGGCGACCAAACCTCTCGCGTAACTTCTAAAACATCGTTAATAATGTAAATAATAATATTAACAACTTTTGTTATCTCAATTATCGATTTAATAGTATATAAAATATTGACAATAATCAATCAAATAACGCCGAGATACTATGCAACAATTATCAAGCAATAATTGAACAAAACTGAGTGGATTTCTCAAAGCATCAATAATCAATACCGTGTGCTACTATGCAACCATGTATTCTCGCATTTTTAACACTGGGTGTTTCAAATAGCTTAATCTGAAAACTTCCGTCGTTATTTTCATAAAATATATATTTTTTGTCGATTTCTCAATCCGGTTAATAATTTCAGCTGTAGGTTCACTAATGATTATGTCGTTGACAAATATTCCTTGTTAAAACGTAATATTCCTCAATCAATCGAATATTATAAACAACTTATGCATTTTAAAAATTTTTTAAATATTACCCACAACTATAACATTATATCAAATTCATTCCATAATATTTAAAATGATAATTATAGAAAATTCATCTTTATTCATAAAAGTCGATCTTACAATCTCCCATTCTATGAAATTTCACCGAAATTAGGTACATACCGGTATGTCGGCGGTAAGTGATAATGATGAAATTCATTTCAGATTCTAACTACTGTGTCATTTCCTCAACATCGTGTTCCTTCATAAAACTTTCGACTCGAGGTATAACCCAGAAACAGAATATGTTCCTTTTATCCAAGATTTGAACAGTAAACCCTTCATAATGCTAAATCTTTCGCTATTTCGTCTCGGTTCTAACTCAATAATGTGGTTCGGTCTTTCACATATTTATTTAATATGGATATATGAAAAATATTATGAACACGAGACATACTAAGCAGAAGTTTAGTCTACGGGCTACATACCCTACTCCATCGAGGATTAAAATGGGCCAATGAATCGAGGATCGAGCTTTCCTCTCTTCCAAATCTCGTAACTCTTTCCATGGAGCAAGATAACAACATACATGATCTTCTAATATCTAATTCCACGCCCTTTCGATGAAGATCGTGATAACTCTTTTGTCGGCCTTGTGAGGAGGTATTATAACGTTGCTTGACCGCTTCAATCTTTTTCCGTAGTCATACGCATTTCAACTCAAACCCCCCAACAACGTTGTTTCACCCACCTCATCCCAAAGATATCGAGAACGACACTTTCTTCCATACAACGCCTTAATGGAACCACGTCAATACTTGCTTCGATAATTGTTGTCAGTAGAAAACTCCACCAATGGTAAGAACTTGTCTCAACTTCCTTGAAGTCAATGACATATAGTCTTAATAAACCGCAAGTTAAGTTTGAATACGCCAACTAAATCGTAAATCCATGCCCATAGCTTTTTGTACATTAAACTCCAAAATCTTAAAGTGAATCTTGGTCTCGATCGTAAACTACGGATATCGGCATACCAGCGCAATCTTACAACCTCATTTATGTATATACGAAAAATTTATCGCTCAAGTGTATAAGTCAGATTGGTAAGAAATGAGTGCACTTATCAATCTATCAACAATGACCCAAATTGCGGCCTACGCCTTGAGAAACCTTAGGAAGACCAAGAATTTAAATCCATGGTAATGTGCCCCACTTCCATTCGGAATTTCAAGGGTTGCAATGGACCTTTCTGTACTTGATGTTCATTGACCAAGGATGTTATACACCTCGAGATAAAAAGTATCTCTCTCTTCATATTTCCTTCACCAAAATGTACGTCAAGATCATGATACATTTTGGTACTCCCAAGATGGATTGTAAACGGTGTTGTGGTGCTCCATCATGATTTTATACTTTAAATTAGGGTCGTTAGAACACAAAGTTTGAGTCGATTTAAAGTATTCTTCTTCATCGATTCTCGCTCCTCGTGATAGCACCTTCAGCACTTTCTTCCTACATACGCATCGCCTTTTGCTGTGTCTATAATTTGAGTAGCTTTAACTTTATCGATTAAAGCCTGCTTCTACTCAGATATTCACCATCATCACGTGGTCCCTCGAGTCTTTATCTCTATCTCCATCTTTATACAGTCATACAAATGGGCTCATATGCGATAATATCGCACCTGACTCAAGATATGATCTTTCTACTCAATGCGCCAACTACCACGCTTCGCCTGTGATGGTATTGATGGTACGATCATAATCTTTCAATAGTTCAAGCTTAACGTCATTGACGCAGTATGTCGAGTTCCTTTCAGTGAAGAAATATTCGAGGCTTTTTACGATCCAGTAAAGATCTCCACTTTCTCCCCATACAAGTAGTGGCCTCCAAATTTTAAGTGCGAAGATAACAAATGCCAAATCCTCTAGATCATGAGGTAGATAATTCCTCACATATTCTTTCGAGTTGTCGAGAGGCATAGGCTATGACTTTTCCCATGTTACATGAGAACACATCCTAACCTCTTTTCGCCTCAAGCATCATCAGAGATGACAAATACTCCCATCTTTCATCTTCATTAATAGAACAGAGCACCTCCTCAAGGATTTACTTAATAAAGCCAATGGACTAACAGATTGGTTTTTAATAAAATATAATATATTCTATTTATAATCTAATAAAATGAATAACTTTATAAAAGTATTATATTCTTTTATATAAAAAGATTTAACTATGTAAACACTATACAAGCATTATGCAAATACTATGGATAATAAAATATAATATATTCTAATTATTCTCTAATAAAACAGATAACTTTATAAAAGTATTCTATTTTATATAAAAAGATTTTACTATTAGCTTAATAAAACGAATAATTTTATAAAAGTATTCTGTTTTATATAAAAAGCTTTTCTGTTTTATTATATTAATAATACTAATAAAACAAAACTTCATCATTATTATCATAATTCACACTATTAATCGACCAGGTCGTTCCCAGAAAAGAGGGGGCTTTCCAATAAGGATTTCTCCCTATTAGCGCGCAATTAGGTGACCAAACCTCTCCTTGGTAGAACTTCTAGATATCGTTAATAATGCAAATAATAATATTAACAACTTTGTTATCTCAATTATTGATTTAATAATATATAAAATATCGACAATAATTGAATCAAATAACGTGAGATCCTACGCAAAGAATTAATCAAGCAATAATTGAACAAAACCGGTGACTTCTCACGTAAGCATCAATAATCAATACTATGTGCTACTACGCAACCAATGCTGTATTCCTCAGATTTCTTTAAACACTCGGTGTTTCAACAGTTAACGATAAAACTTCCCCCATTATTTTCATAAAATATATTTTTTTTGTCATTTTCTTAATCCGACAATAATTCTGTTGTGGGGTCCACCAATGATTGTGCCGTCGTACGAATATTCTCTATTAAAACGATTATTCCCCTACCAATTGAATATTATAAACAACTTGCGTACATTACAAAATTTCTAAATAATACCCACAACTATAACATTATATCAAATTCATTCCATAATATTTAAAAAAGATAATTATAGAAAATTCATCTTTATTCATAAAAGTTGGGGTCTTACAGATAACCTACACGTCCCTTCCTCAATAATTTCCTAATTTGTGTCATGGTTAGACAACACGAACGTCCTGGCAATCTATTCCCGTAAAATACTACCTGTGGTTGTTTTAACATTCTAAGGTTCACACATTTCTTCTGACAATCTATAATTGCCCCATGGTTAACTAACCAATCCATTCCGAGAATTACATTGAATTCTCCTAACTTTATCGATATCAAATCTACCGATACTTTACAACCTCGTATATCTATGCAACAACTCCTATGAACATCTTCAACATGAATTATTTCTTCGTTTGTTACCTTAATATTTAAAGGTATAGGCAAGTTTTCGGGAAGTAATCCTAATCGTCTAGCAAAATCACATGTTATAAACGAACAAGTAGCACCCGAATCAAACAACACGTAAGCATTTATGTCATTGATCTGAATAATACCTATGACGACGTCCCCTCGATGCAACCGCATCTTGGATCATTATATTAAAGGTACGACCCATCTACCACTACCCAATGCTACCGACCACTAATAACTAACTTAACACTATTAGTCCCCTATTCTCGTCCCATCCCTTCTTCGGAAGTTCTTCGCCATGTGGTCACCGACCCACACACAAAGCATCCATGGTTCTTCTTCGACTTGGACAAGAAGGCGAGATGTGCCCTTCCTATCCATAATTGTAGCATACGGCCTTCCCTTTGAGATGACTCTTAAGTGAGTCTTCCCACAGTGTCTTGCAGCCTCCATCCTCCTCTTTGGGTCCCCTTTCTTTACTCGATATTCCCAAAGTCAACGCTTTCTTCTTCGTCCCTCGCCACTTCCACTCGCTCATTCTATCTTTACTCCCCATCAACCTTCCCTTATTCTTCTTCTTTTGTAACGGCTCAACGCTTCTCACTACCACCTTCTACGATTATTGTCTTCTAAAATGGTCCCAAATGAAGTACTGGGACACAAAAATACAAATTGTAGAGCTGTGGTTTCAAGCCCTACTCAAACCGTCGTGCCTTCCTAACCCCGGTGTCCACTTGGTGTAGAGCAACCCTTGCTAGCTTCATTAAACTTGGCAGCGTATTTGGGAATCACACGTCCCCTTGTTTCAACTCGAGAAACCGTGATCTCAATCCTTCCTCATGATGCTCGTGGGAAAGTAGTTCTCAAGAATATCTCCTCGAACCTCACCCACGCTGATTCTCTATCCCGCTTTAGCTTTGATTGGCTTCCCACCAAAAATTGGCCTCTCCTTCATCATATAGGTTGCAAAGGCAACCTTTCCGGGCCTCGTCAACATTTGCTATCAAAATTCCTTTTCTATTTCTTTCACCCACGTTTGGCAGAGCTTCGATAGGTCCGTAGTTCCTTTGAACTCCAGTGGACCCACACTCTTATAATCCTTAAAGGTAGTAGCTCGTGCTACTCCCAGATTCTTGAGGATATTAGCCCCATTTCAATTAAATGTGGCTATTAAAAGATTTACAAACTCCCGCATAGGGTTAACTAGACCTCCTCCTGCTTGATTTACATTAGCCTCTTGGTTACGTTGTACTCTTCTCGGTGGCATTTTTTGTCGATACAATAAACAAATACACATTTTGTTATTATTCCTTTCTTTATTATTTAGTTATTATTCGATATTAAACAATAACTTCAACATCCATTGCTCATTGTGTTCCATAAAAAGGCTTATATTCATTTATTCATTGTAGTATAATACTACATCATTTACAATACATAACCTAAGCTGATTACATTACTTTCCCGCCATTGCTTTCCAAAAATTGGGATTTACAAAAGACTACCCTTTGTTATATAAGAGAGGGTTTTACGTCACTACTGGATACAAAATATTTATATACCTACACTACTCTATCTACTACTAGATAACATCTGCCTCAAGGCATTATCAAAATCTGCCTTGGCAAGACCGACAATAATATCACTACGGTGATAGATGTCGCGCCCGCCTCGCTTTCTACAGTGATAACCACCACCGTCACGAAAATCAGATGAGAACTCCTATGAATATATGACATTCTCCCTATCTTCTGCTATTTGGTCTTTAGCTCCTCCTTGAGCTCAAAAACCTCATGTTTCAGCTTATGGACTTTGTCCTTGAACAAAATCCTCTCGTCATGCTCTTGTTCCCATATGAACTCCACATCGGTCTTGTCCTCTATGACAGCTTAGAGCTCTGCCTTCAGCTCCTTAACCTCCTAACAGTAATGGATATTTCTATCCAACACTAACATAAACAATGACATCATTGACTCCCCAGGAGCCATCTCTGCTACTATAGCTACCGGATTGAAGGAAACTACCTCCACCTCCTCTTCTATCATGCCGTCGAACACGGACATGAGATCGGGATCCTTTGAGTCTCCAGACTCAATGACAACTATCTCGTGTTCTTCTACTATGGGATTCGGATAACCTCTATTTGGTTAATTGACTCATCACTAACCGATTGTACAACCGCATTCCATTTACTCCCGACATCTACACAAAATAATTAAGTTGATTAGTACACGTTAGTAGAGAATAATAAAACACATAACATAATCATAATGCATTTTATATAGGTTATTTTCTTCTTTTAATTCTTTGACTTCTCTTAAAGTTATGACTTAAGATTTTAATTCCCCTTAAGTTTTATAACCTAATGCTTTGATACCAACTTGTGAGGCCCCAAATTCGGGTATCTTCCAACCCAATGATGGTGCTACACTACGGTACTACCATTCACACATACATTCAATTGAAAAGTCTCAAAAGAACGAATATGTCTTCTATATATTCAAAATAATATTAACATTCCCCCAGGTTCTTTATAACCATTACACTTGATCTTGTCATAATATCATATATATTACAATCATTCACCCTATACTATTACATAAGTAATCTACGAGTTCATCTTTGCCTTGCCATATCCTCATGATCCTTCATCTGCTCGATCGTGAAATGTGTTCATATGTTTCAAGCAAGAGTGAGCATGACTAGCTAAGTAAGTACAAAATTTAATAAACAACATGCTTGAAACATAAGAATCAGATATCTTCAATAATCTGAATAATAGTTGTGAAGTACTATCGATAATTCAAAATAGCACTTCTTTTCCTTTAAAACATTTTACAACAACAATATCCAGTAAAACAACAATTTCGGTCCAAGACCTTGAGCATTTCATAAGTTCTTTTGAAAAGGAAATCCCGACACTAAGTCCGTAAGTTCGATATTTCTTACGAGCACGTCTAGGTGATCAACCTATATTACTCTATGTTGATCAACACTACATTCATTAAATGTGTGTACGTTTAAGTTGTGGGAACCTCACGTACTCGCTGCTTGACGACAAAACATTCTTAGCATACTCAGTCTTTGTTTGAAAACCACACCAATATAACTTGGTAAACATTAACCATGCTTGATAGAAACATAATATAAGTCTAGCCGAAAGAGTTGGCTTTGACGTCATCATACCATACTTCATGCATAAGAATACATGAATTACAAAAGCGTGTCCAGATTGAATCAAAACAAGGGTTAGAATACATGCCTTTAGTGTCGATACAGCTTATAACACGCTCACGTTAAGTCTTTAAGTCTCTAAAGTAAATGATAACATCACATAACACATTAGGTCGCTGAATGAACACACATGGTTCCTAATGAATCTTACCTTCTTCTCAATCTAATTATGACTTAGATTTATTATTATTGGTTCCGGCTTTTCTAATATAGTTCACATTGTTCTTACGTTCATGTTCCATTCATTATCATTAACATTTAGTCATCATACCCTAAGATTTAACAATACCTTATAATGTTAAAATTAATCTTTACTTCTTTGATAAATTGTTACCATTCTTTCTCTACTTGTAAACCTTCCTTACTATACCTCTCTTAAGTCCAGGCATTGCTGCAAGTTTTTTTTCGAGAGTCGATGGTCGAGTCCGGCGCTGTGGCACCACATATAACACATTGGGCCGCACTACGGCATGACTCTGTAGAAGGTTGTGACATTGTGCTCGGCGCTGCAGCGCCACAATTTGGCCTTGGGTTGGCGCCGCGGCACCAACTCTGTGCCTCAGATAGCTTTGATAGATTTTTAACTTTACGAATTTCCCGAACGCATAACTTCTTCGTTATAAGTCCGAATTGGCTTGTTCAAAAGCCTGCGGTTCATAAATTACATACTCTATGCCTTCATACAAGAATTATATCTATTTGACTTTGTTTACTAAAAATTCACCTATTAGTTCATTTTTAATAAAAATGGTAAACGTTCGTGAACGTTCAACGCTCGTTTCTTCATTCTAAGTCGGAATCCGGTCATTTTTTGAGTCCACAACTCTATAATGCCAAATATGACTTGTCTCCATCGTAAACCATCGTTTTCGAGTTCAAACCCAAAATTCAACTTCTACTCTAAGAATTTCACGAATTCGACGATTATCACTCAATCATGAGATTTTCGGCGAAACTTCATTACTAACGATATGATCATTGTTCTAAATGAATTCTAACCATCATATGAACATTTCAAACTACATATTACAACAACTTATTTTCAAGTTAGGTTTTGACTTATTCCTCATAAGTTCATGACTTAATAACTTATAAACTACAAATTTTCATTCCTTATGACTTATTATAGATTTAAGTCATTTATCAACATTCTCACATCTTATCAAACATACTAACTTCATATGGAAAATATATGACAAGTTCATCATAAGTTCATATCTTATTTAGGTTCAAGTTACTTATTCATGACTTATTCGGCTTAAGTCCATTGCTTATTCAATTCTTATATGTTCTTAGCATACATGCTTATTAGACTACACTTCTCCTATCACCCTACAATGATAGAGATGGAAAATTATTAGACAAGAGTCGTACCCTTGATGAACTAGTCTTCTTCTTCTTTGAAAATCTAACAATGGATGTTTATCTTAAAAGTGCTTATTCTCTCTAACCAATAAGTTGTTTTGTATTGGAAGTTGTTGGTGTTTTGAACAAGTGATAAATGACTAGCAATCTCCTTCTATTTATAAGAAATCCAAAGTGAGGGCATTATGGACATTAGAACATCCCACCTCCTTAACTAACCTCCTTACTATTCATTTGCTTATCAATTAAGTATACTTGCTGGCCACACTAATTACTTGGACAACACAAAACATATCCAATGTTTGACCATCACATAAAGTACTTGGTCAACAAGATAACCCATATTAACCTTGGTTGCTCCTTGGATCAAGCCTAACCCATTGGATCGATAATTGGTCTTGCATTAAGTTAATTTGGGCTTTTAATTAATAAACACCTAGGTTTGTACATCCAATTCTTATTGGACTCTACCAATTTGTTAACACTCTTGCAAGTCTCACTTAATTGGCTAAAAGCCTTATTACATGTACTATACGTATAATCTTCGTATTCTAACTCGTATATTAATTCGTAATATATGTTATTCTATTCTTCGTACATACTCGTATAATACTTCATATTATACATGTATTCAATACCTCGTACAATACTTACGTATCATACGATCAATACACTCTCTTCTTATCTCTTAATATTCTTAACGTTCTCTAATTAAGTTCGCATGTGAAATATTGCGTTTTCCATACTTAGATTATTATTACATAATCCATCTCACATTGATATTATAACGTTACGTATTTCCCGAAAGTTCAAAAACAATTCTCGAGCGGAAATCGATGAATATTGTTTTTCAAAAAAATTCTCGAAAAACTTTTATCTTCATCTTGGAAATTCAAACACTTTAATTCATTCACGTAGTTAAAATACTACTGACGTTCCTAAGATTTCTAGGTTATCGAATCGACATTCATCTTACTAACATATAATACTAACAAATAATATTATTATATTCATTATTTAAAGTATTTACATAAGGTTCAATTTTCATGCTATGTACCATAATCGTGACATATTTAATTTTGCACTTTATTTATGCTTGATTCGATATGACATGATAAATAATGTGCATGCTTAATAAGATTAAAATTGGTGATTTCTAAATTAATTAATAAAATCCCTCATTAAAATATTAAGTCTAAATCAGATGTCTTCCAATGAATAACACTCATCAAGACCTTGATCGATGGATGTAGGTTTGCCAAAGGAAAGTACCCTATTTATCTTGGCAAAATGTGATAGGATTGTGGACTTAGGGCATGGAGTTTGGTAGGTACCATTAGATGGACTAGAAACAAATGTTGTTTGCCTAACTATCCAAGAGTTATATATGATATAATTGACAAAGGGTTGTCTACCTAAATAATTGTGTTTTGAGAGATTAGCCAAAGCTAGCTTAAAGCATAATGAAATACTGGATCTTGCTCACTAGAAAGATTTTATAGAAAATACTTTCCTAATTAATGGTGAGGGCTATTAATTTGAATAAAATAGTGGGAGGTATATTTTGAATATATTATTATCAATTACATAATATCATAAACTATGCAATTTGACTTATTATTTTTGCACTTATAAATTGTAGATATCAATGGCAAACAACAACAACATAAATTGTATTTCACTACGATCAGTCCTTGAGAAGGAAAAGCTGAGTGGAATTAATTTCCTAAACTGGCATAGGAACTTGAGGATTGTCCTCAAACAAGAACGCAAGCTATATGTCCTTGATGGGCCCATTCCTGCAGCACCAGCTAACACTACACCACGTGCAGAGCATAATGCTTACAAGAAGCATCAAGATGATGCTCTGGACGTGAGTTGTCTCATGCTAGCAACTATGAACACTGAGCTTTAGAAGCAACATGAGTTAATGGATGCTTATGAGATGGTCGAGCATATCATGAAATTGTTCGAAGGGCATGCTCGACAGGAAAGGTATGATATAAGCAAAGCGTTATATCACTACAAGATGGGTGAACGTGGTCCAGTTGGTCCACATGTGCTAAAAATGATTGGGTATATTGAGTAGCTTAATAGGTTGGGTTTTCTGATTACTCCGGAAGCACAAACTGATCTTATTTTGCAATCTTTGAACAATGTACTCTCAATTTGTTATGAATTATCTCATGAATGAAATTGAGAAACCACTTCATCGAGTTGTTGAGCATGTTAAGAACTACCGAGAACAACAAGAAAAAGGCAGGACCCGCTCCCATAATGATGGTGTAAAAGGAGAATGCTAAGGGAAATTGGAAAGGCAAGAAGAAGATAGTATCCAAATCTGGTGCCAAACCCAATTCCATAACAAAACATGCTTTAAAACCTAAAGGTGGAGTGGCTAAAGAAGGTGATTGTCACTCAGGAAAACCCGACACCGGAAGAGGAATTATCATGCTTATTTAGAAGAAGTGAAGAAAAAGAAAGGAAGTGTGACTTCGATTCTGGTAAATATGTTACAGAAGGCAACTTGTCTACTTCTACATCATGAGTATTGGATACTGGATGTGGTTATCACATTTTTGTTAATGTGCGAACTCAAGGAGTATCACTTTGGCGAAAGGAGAGGTTAACCTACGAGTTGAAATGGAGCAAAAGTTGTTGCACTAGCCATAACAACTTATCATTTATCTTTGCCCACTGGGTAGTATTAGAATTAGAGGATTGTTATTATGTGTCTCGCTATAAGCAAAAAATATTATTTTTGTTTCTTGTTTGACAAGAAAGGTTTTTCATTTTAATAAAGAACAATCGTTGTTCGCTTTTATTTAAATAAAATATGCTATGGTGTTGCACAATTGTTTAATGGTCTTTATATTCTCGATCTAGAAATGCCTATTTATAACATAAATACAAAATGATTTAAATCAAAATTTTCAAATCTGACATATCTCTAGCACTGTCGTTTAGGCCATATAAATGAGAAACACTTCAAATCTCCATAAAGATAGGTTTTTGGATTCATTTGATTTTGAATCATATTAGAAATACGAATCTTGTTTATTAGGAATATGACTAAAGCCCTTTCATCGGACACAAAGTTGAACGGGCTAGCCATGTATCGGGATTTATACATAGTGATGATGTATGTGGACCTCATAATTTACGACCCCAAAATTCATGCAATTTAATTCTCACTTCTACGTTAATAATACATTCAACCTCTAATTTTACATCATTAAACGATAATACAACCATTGAAATTCATGCTAATAATTAAAATTTTCTATTACAAACTATCCTCGCTCCCAAAACCTTCAACCTTTACATCTAAATATCTCAGAATCATTTTAACACTACAATAGTTTACATCGTAAAATGTTATTACAATTCAACATTTATACATTGTTCAGAACCTTAAACATGGTTAAAATAATCATAACTCAGCCAAGTATATAATTCTTAAAGTATCACATTTGATTCATATCTTTAAAGTAGCACATACTTTACCTTAAATCTTTAAATTGCAAAAGTGGTTATTTGCAAGGTTGAGCTCGACAACCCAACAAAATCTAACAGTTTTCATGCATCACTTAGCACATAATAACATGCTCAACATATAACATACATGCTACAAATTCATATAACAAGTATAAAGATTGATTCCTTACTCAATCATCATGCTTTAATCAATCAACATAGTCATAAATCGACTTTAACATTTTATACTTTCAACATATATATAACACATCATGGTCTTTTGCAATAAAGATTTAAAATAGTTAATCATCAAGTTCACATAGCAAATAGGAACTAAAAGACTTGCCTTGATCGTTGTTTACCAATAATGCTTTAACGACTTACAAATATCTCTGCATTTCACGTGCCTACTACACAATTATATAATCATTCACATTAACTATTAGTCACATAGCAATGAAAAGTAGTTGTAATATAAACTTTAATCTACATCCTATAACCCTTCCTATTAATCAATACACAATGTTCAATTTGATTGTGTTAACTTTAGACTTATAACTCACTATATTTCTTCTTAATCAAACTCAAGTTCATTCAAGTGCTTAAGTCTTGCTAGGACTACTTATTGGTTTTATATTAAATCCATTCCATATCTTATAATATTCATTTCAATTGAATTGAAACACTTTTTAATTTCATTAACACTAGTACACTGACATTTCGATTCATTCATTCGCCACACGCCTATCTTCGCCTCTCTCTTGTGTACTTAGTATGCTTATACAACTTATCTAATACATCATTTATTAATGTTAAGCATCATCATATTTACTAATATTCATGTTTTATAACTTAGGACAATAACTTTTATCGTCAGGAGCACTACATTTGCATATGTGCATGCCCGACCTCCCTCGATTGTCCCCTGAAACACAATAGTCCTACAAATGACAATTTTGACCCCTCTTCCTGACCTCAAATTGAACACCTTAAAGAACAAAAGTTGTAGGTCTATTCGCCCTCGTCTGGATCATCTTGAATCACCTCAATCGGAGTTCGTATGAAATAGTTATGGCCATTTTAGTACAGGAGGTCAAAACTGTCCAACCAGACTCATCGCTCCTAAGGCTTAGGGCTCGAACTAACTAAGTTAGCAAAGGAATTCAACACAAGGCACAAAATTCAGATCGAGAGCGAATTTCAAATACCGAACGTGAAATTTAGCACTGGGGCTCCGAATTACAGAACACCATAAACTAGAAACAAAACCAAGCTACATGGTCTAATTTCTAACACCAATTAACATGTAATCCATGTATAGACCTATAAATATTACCAAGCATATATGTACCAATTTAAATAACTAAACAAAAATTTTAGAAAACTTAAATCCTTGAAAGTCAATTTAAAAAAAAAAAAAACTCCTTTATTGATGTTTTTTTGACAAAGTTTAACACTATAATTCCTATTATACATCAAATTGATTCCTTTCAACTACGTTCTCTTCATTTCTTAACAAACTAATTAACATAATCATTGTTCAATTTCACCATTAGTTCACAATCATATAAATACATTCATACCTATATTCAAACTATGTTCATACATATATTCACCATGTTCAATAAATTTCTCTTCTTGCAGACTTAATTTAGCATACAATCATATCTATATGTTAAGCATACACTCATATATATATGCTAGTATAACAATTACAATTACCAATACACATAATTTCCTAACCAATTATAAAACATGGTTTTATAGAAAGTTTGTAAAGAACTTTATATCACAAATCAAATTCGTAAACAAAGAGACTTGGAAATTATAACGTAGAAACCTATATATTAAGGTTATGTAACATACCTTTTTGTTGATTAAGAAATCCTTGTTAATCATCGAGAATAGCTTACTTAAACTTCAACTCAAAACTTCTCTCAATTATTCTCTCTCAATTCTCTCTCAAACTCTCTCAAAATTCTTTTCTTTTCTTTCTTTCAAGATTAGATAGGCTACTAACAAGGCGTTTAAAACTAAACCCAACCGATAACCAAATGCGTAAAATAAAAATCGACGCTATGGCCATAATAAGTCTAATAATTAATATCGCTTACCAAAATATAACGATAGATTATATTTTATTTATTTTATTAATAATTCAAATTTTAAAAATCCAAAAGCCATAAGGCTCTGTTTGGCAAAACTTTTTAAAAAATTAAAGACTTAATATATATTTAAGCCTTGTTTGGCAAAACTAAAATTAAACTCCTTTAATTTATTTTAATAACTCCTTTATAATATAGTTATTTATCACACTTTATTTAGTTAAGTTTTCACACTTAATTTAATTAATTCTAATAACAATTAATTGAATAAATTATTTAATCATTATAAACTCTCTAACTTAATTATTAAATTAAATTAGAATATTATCTCATAACAATTAATTTTCTTAACCCATTAATTATTTATTAAACAAATAATTAACTAAATCAAATCAATTCAAATTAAACAAATATTTATTCAATAAAAACAAATATTTATTCAACAATAAACACATCCATTAAATATTTATATAATTTAATAAATATTTATAATTATAATTAAAATTCGGATTGTTACATTAATCACATCGTAATAAAATTTCAATTATTAAATTCTTATTTTAATAACTTATGAAAAATTCGTAGTTGTCACATCCTTCCTCCTTATAAGGATTCCGTCCTCGAAATCAACGAAACCTCCCTTACTCGGTTTTCACCAAATTTCTTTCCAAAAAAATTATCGTTAAATAACTTCAACACATTACCTTAATATAGATTTTATATTTCATACTACATTCATTACTTCAACAATTTCTATGTTTTATTTCATAACTTTCACTTGAACTCAATTATATTTTGAGTATTATATACTCTTTAACCCATTCATTTCCTTTGCTAAGGATCGTTATCATAAACACTCAGGATATTACATTCAACCATTCTTTTAAGAATTTCATCCTCAAAATTTTATCTATTAATCTTTATTCATTCAATCTATCAAAATAGATTTTACATTAATACTTTATTCATTCATTGGGTTCTACCACCAAATTATTTCTCTAATGATCTTTCTAAGATCATCATATTCCTCACCTCTTCCTCTTCTAAGAGTTTTACATTTCTCTTCTTTCTAGAGTTTCAATTCTTTCTTGAAATTATTATGTTTTGCTTAATTTTCTCATCCTTTCCACTTTCACCTTTCAGAATAATAAGAATCTTCCATAATTGCTCAATAATTGGGAAGCAATATGAATAACAGGAATTTCAAAGATTCCAAATCATGCTGAGGGGTCACAAGACCGTGAACTCTATTCTCGATTTACTAGTGCTTCAACTCAATCCTTCACACTGTAAACCAAAGTGTTTATCAATCACAAAGACTGAAAACACCCTCCACACGTACACTAGATGGCCAGCCTATTGTACCACTACGTTTGGCCGCAACGTGGTGTTTTGTAACGATTATATGCGTTACGCTTGGAGCCATTGTTCCCGAAAACATGTCCCCTTATAGGGTTGTTCACCTCAGCTTTTCAACATATGAATCCGCACCAAAATAATTTGGTTTGGCATAACTTTTCAATAAACGCTTAAATTTCATGAACATCTTTTAATATTCATCTAAATTGAATCAAATAGCATAGACTTCTACAATAATTCGTACATCAATCGAAATATACATATATATATATATATATTATATATATTAAAAAAATCTCTAAAAATCCTTTTATGGAGTCATGATTATGACGTTGTTATACTACATCTCACCATATATAACGACGATCATCATATGATCACATCCAACACCGTGTTCAATTGCATTGATGACTTTATCATTTATTATATTACCCAATACATATAATTAAAATATATTTTAAAAATTTAAAATCATTTTTTTCTAAATAAAACAAACAAAGATAGATACGCGAATTATAGCACTATTTTTTAAAAAAAATCTCTGGTTCACTAGTGTGACCCAACATTTTTTCAAAAATCAAAAGTATAACCATCAGCACGAAATCAATAAATTTTGAAAATCTAGCAAAGCTAAAAGATTTGGAATATCCAGGTATCCATCAACTTCAATCTTTACTTCATTACTTAACTATTCTATAAATCTTCAACTTCATCAATGCTCTCTATACTATAACCGTTTTCTACCCAAAATAGTTCATCAAACTTACCGCACATTAGAAGTTTAGAACTTGCCACAATAATATGAGTTTAAGAACTTATCCTAGTCGGACCATAGGGCGTCCATTCACGAGGGGTTTCAAAATATACCATATTATTATGAGTCACGAACTTACCATATGCATTAGTTTTAAGAACCGCACCTAATCCTAATAATATCTGACTAATCTTAATAGTTTCTAACTATCAAATATACACATGAGAAAAGAATCACATTTTCGCCACATATACATGGATAGCGCGACACCAACATTTCAATGATTATAAATGTAATAAACTGAGTGCAAGCACAAAACCCTCGCCCATACAAAGGTTTGTAAAACTCAGCCACCACATGAGTCCTCAATTGAAATCCCACCTAACTATATGTTACTTATAACTTGCTCTTTGCTCGATACGAATTCCTCGTATCACATTATCTATAACTCCTCGTGAGTTTATCTTGTACTATATCATAGTACATTATCTTTATAGCATCAAGCTATAATTATTCAAACATTACAAACTATCTTTCTTTTATAACTTAAACAGATCACGTCGTGATCTTATTCTATAATCATCTCCCTTAAAATTCTTTTCTTAACTCGTGATTATTTTATTTTACGATCCTCTTTCTTTCCCTTTTTCATCATTTACGATTTCATTTATGATTTTAATCTTACAGACTTTGTCGATTCATCATTATTCGTTATCTTGGCTATTGGAGTTAGGCAACTCCCATATCTTATCTTTATATCTCTTCAAGATTCTTCTTTGAATTCTCTTGTTTATAAAACAATTCATCCTTTAAAAATTTCTAACTTCGTTTACATTGCTCAACATTTCATTCGAGTTCCACATTTTCATCATACGTATCCACTTTCTATACTTGGTACATATCGAGTCTCTAACAGTTTCAATATGGTACGGTGAGTGGTTTCCCATAAACAACCAACAAACTAGGTTTTGAGTTGCTAGTTCGTATATACCTCCGCTCTATGAAGGAATTGTTTAGCCCAGATACTATACATCAACTATTAAAGAGTACAATTGTACCATACTTAAATATAACTTTTTATTCTTAACTTCTTTATCATTCTCTTCTTATAGACATTACCTATTTATTATCACCTTACATCCATATTATTGGAGTTAGGTAACCCCACACTCATATTCCTTATAACTCTGCGAGATTCTTCTTTTGAATCCTCTCACGCATGTTTTAATCCTTCTCTATAAATTTCTTAAATTACTTTTTTTTGTTCAAACTCTATTTGAGCTTATTCGCTTCATTATCTTAACATCTCTTCTCTAAGGTTATAGCCTAAAGTACTCTTACCTAAGGTTTCTAACCTATCGCTTTTGATAACAACCAGTAATGACCCCAAAATTTATGCAATTTAATTTTGACTTTGATGTATTAATAATACACATTCAACCTCTAATTTTACATCATTAAACGATAATACAACCATTGAAATTTGTGGAATAATTAAAATTTTCTATTACAAACTATCCTCGCTCCCAAAACCTTCAACCTTTACATCTAAATATCTCAGAATCATTTTAATACTACAATAGTTTACATCGTAAAATGTTATTACAATTTAACATTTATACATTGTTCTGAACCTTAAACATGGTTCAAATAATCATAACTCAGCCAAAGTATATAATTCTTCAAGTATCACATCTGATTCATATCTTTCAAGTAGCACATACTTTACCTTAAATCTTTAAATTGCAAAAGTGGTTATTTGAAAGGTTGAGCTCGACAGCCCAACAAAATCTAACAGTTTTCATGCATCACATAGTATATAATAACATGCTCAACATATAACATACATGCTACAGTCCATATAACAAGTATAAAGATTGAGTCCTTACTCAATCAAAGATGCTTTAATCAATCAACATAGTCATAAATTGACTTTAACATTTTATACTTTCAACATATATATAACACATCATGCTCTTTGCAATAAAGATTTAAAAAAAGTTAATCATCAAGTTCACATAACAAATAGGAATTAAAAGACTTGCTTTGATCGTTGTTTACCAATAACAATAACAGCTTTAACTTCACGCGTCCCTACACAATTATATAATCATTGACATTAACTATTAGTCACATAGCAATGCATAGTAGTTGTAATATAAACATTAATCTACATCCTATAACCTTCTTCCTATTAATCAATACATAATGTTCATTTTGATTGTGTTAACTTTAGACTTATAACTCACTACATTTCTTCTTAATCAAACTCAAGTTCATTCAAGTGCTTAAGTCTTTCTAGGACTACTTATTGGTTTTATATGAAATCCATTCCATATCTTATAATATTCATTTCAATTGAATTGAAACACTTTTTAAGTTCATTAACACTTGGCACGACGTTTCGACGTTCATTCGTCACACGCCCGATTCGTCTCTCTTGTGTGTACTTAGTATGTTTATACAACTTATCTAATACATCATTTATTAATGCTAAGCATCATTATATTTACTAATATTCATGTTTAATAACTTAGGACAACATCTTTTATCGTCAGGAGCACTACATTTGCATATGTGCATGCCCGACCTCCCCCGATTGTCCCCGAAAACACAAAAGTCCTACAAATGACAATTTTGACCCCTATTTCCGACCTCAAATTGAAAACCTTAAAGAACGATAGTTGTAGGTCTATTCGTCCTCGTTCCGGATCATCTTGAATCACCTCAATCGGAGTTTGTATGAAATAGTTATTCCATCTTACTATAGGAGGTCAAAACTGTTTGACCCAGACTACTGTTCCGGCGCTGAGGTGCGAGAACTAAGTTAGGCAGTGGCGCCGGGGCGCTAAATTCAGCGATGGGGCATGAATTCCAGTGCTGGGGCGCGAATTTCAGCGCTGGAACGCGAAATTTGGCAATGGGGTTCCGAATTACAGAACACCATAAACCAAAAACAAAACCAAGCTACTGTATCTTAATTTCTAACACCAATTAACATGTGTAATCCATGTAAAGTACACATAAATATTACCACGCATATATGTACCAATTTAAACAACAAAACAAAAATTTTAGAAAACTTAAATCCTTGAAAGTTAATTTTTTTTTTTAAAAAAAAAAATCAAACTCCTTTATTTATGTTGTTTGACAAAGTTTAACACTATAATTCCTATTATACATCAAATTGATTCCTTTCAACTACGTTCTCTGTAATTCTTAACAAACTATTTAACATAATCATAGTTTAATTTCACCATTAGTTCACAATCATATATATACATTCATACCTATATTCAAACTATTTTTATACATATATTCACTGTAAAACAAATTTCTCTTCTTGCAGACTTAATTTAGCATTCAATCATATCTATATGTTAAGCATAAACTCATATATATATGCTAGTATAACAATTACAATTACCAATACACATAATTTTCTAACCAATTATAAAAACATGGTTTTATAGAAAGTTTGTAAAGAACTTTATATCACAGTCAAATTCAGAAACACAGAGAATTAGAAATTATAGCGTAAAACCTATATGTTAAGGTTATGTAACATACCTTTTGTTAATTAAGAAATCCTTGTTAATCATTGAGAATAGCTTGACGAACTCAGAACTTCTCTCTTCTCAAACTCTCTCAAAATTCTTTTCTTTTCTTTCTTTCAGTATTAGACTAGGCTACTAACAGTAAGCGTAAACTAAAACCCAACTGATAACCAAATGCGTAAAATAAAAACGGATATGGCCATAATAAGTCTAATAATTAACATCGCTACCAAATAATATAACGATAGATTATATTTTATTTATTTTATTAATAATTCAAATTTTAAAAATCCAAAAAGCCATAAGGCTCTGTTTGCAAAACACTTTAAAATTAAAGACTTAATATATATTTAAGCCTTGTTTGGCAAAACTAAATTAAACTCCTTTAATTTATTTTAATAACTCCTTTATAATATAGTTATTTATCACACTTTATTTAGTTAAGTTTTCACACTTAATTTAATTAATTCTAATAACAATTAATTGAATAAATTATTTAATCATTATAAACTCTCTAACTTAATTATTAAATTAAATTAGAATATTATCTCATAACAATTAATTTTCTTAACCAATTAATTATTTATTAAACAAATAATTAACCAAATCAAATCAATTCAAATTAAACAAATATTTATTCAATAAAAAACAAATATTTATTCAACAATAAACACATCCATTAAATATTTATATAATTTAATAAATATTTATAATTATAATTAAAATTCTGGATTGTTACATTAATCACATCGTAATAAGAATTTCAATTATTAAATTCTTATTTTAATAACTTATGAAAAATTCGGGTTGTCATAGGACCCATGAGTTCGTTAGCAAGAGGTAGGTTTTATTACTTCATTACATTTACTGACGACTTCAGTAGATATGGATATGCGTATCTTATGAGACACAAATCCGAATCCTTTGACAAGTTCAAGGAATTCAAGAACGAATTTCAAAACTAATTTGGAAAAAGCATAAAAACACTTTGATCCGATCGAGGAGGTGAATACTTAAGACAAGACTTTGATGACCTTCTAAAGGAGTGTGGTATTATATCACAGCTCACTCCACCTGGAACACCATAATGGAATGGTGTATCTGAGAGGAGGAATCGCACCTTGTTGGACATGGTACGATCAATGATAAGTCATGTAGATCATCCAATAAGCTTTTGGGGTCATGCCCTAGAGACAACTGCATTCACACTTAACCGTGTTCCTACAAAGACGGTTCAGAAGACACTATATGAGATGTGGACTGGGAAACGTCCTAGTATGTCATTCAATAAGATTTGGGGTTACAATGCATTTGTAAAACGTCTGGATTCTGACATGCTCGGACCCAAATATGACAAATGTAATTTCATGGGATACCCAAATGAAACAAAAGGATATTATTTCTACAAACTTTCTAAGAACAAAATATTCATTGCTCGAACTGGCATTTTTCGAGAAAGAGAATTTGTTTCTAAAGGAAACAATGGGATAAAAGTAGAACTTGAAGAAATTCGAGAACCACAAAATATCATTGAACCTAAGTTGGAACGTGAGCAGGAACCACAAGATATTGTGGAAAGTGAACATGTTCAAATTACACAAGGCATTCATAGATCTGGTAGGACTCGCCAAGAGCCCGAGAGATATTATGGATATCTTGTGACTCAAAATGGCGATGTGATGCTCATAGATCAGGATGAGCCTGCTTCCTACCAAGAAGCTATGAATGGACCAGATTTTGAGAACTGGCTTGAAGCCATGAAATCTGAGATGGACTCCATGTATACTAACCAAGTATGGACTTTTGTTGATCCACCCGAAGGGGTAAAACCAATCGGGTACAAGTGGATTTTTAAGAAGAAAACCGACATGGATGGTAATGTACAAACCTATAAAGGCTGACTAGTAGCAAAAGGTTTCAAACAAGTTAAATGTGTTGACTATGATGAAACCTTATCTCTAGTGGCAATGGTTAAATCCATCAGGATCTTACTTGCTATTGTAGCTTTTTATGATTATAAAATATGGTAATTGGATGTCAAAACTGCTTTCCTTAACGGAAATCTCCTTAAAGATGTGTACATGACATAACCTGAGGGTTTCGTCACTCTAAAGGATGTTGGAAAGGTATGTAAGCTGCAGCGATCCATTATGGATTGAAGCAAGCCTCTCAGAATTGGAATCTTCAATTTGATGAAGCAGTTAAAGAGTTTGGCTTTATAAAAAATGAAGATTAACCTTGTGTATATAAGAAGGTTAGTGGGAATCACATTGTATTCCTAGTATTATATGTTGATGACATATTAATTATTGGGAATGACATTCCTTCATTATAGGCTGTAAAAATATGGTTATGAAAATGTTTCTCCATAAAAGATGTGGGCGATGAAACCTAAATTTTAGGTATCAAGATCTATCGAGATAGATCGAGAAAAATGATCGGCCTAAATCAAAGTAGATATATTGATAAAGTGCTGAAATGGTTCAGCATGCAAGAGGCAAAAAGAGGACACTTACCCGTGACTCATAGTGTAAAGTCTCTAAGGCCCAATGTCCTACATCACAAGATGATGAGGAGCGTATGAGAAAGATCCCTTATGTTTCAGCAATTGGATCTATCATGTATGCAATGATATGTACTCGTCCGGATGTCTCAAATATTTTGAGCATAACAAATAGATACTAGTCGAATCCAGGTGAAGGTCACTGGACAACAGTCAAGAATATCCTCAAGTACCTAAAAAGGACTAAGGATTCGTTCTTGGTATATGGAGGTGAAGACGAACTGGAAGTAAAGGGTTACATAGATGCTAGTTTCCAGACTGACAATGATGACTATAAGTCTCAGTCAGGTTTTGTGATTTACTTTAATGGTGGTGCTGTTAGCTAAAAGAGTTCGAAGCAAGAGACAGTAGTCGATTCTACAACAGAGGCTGAGTATATTGTTACTTCTAGAGAGGCCAAGGAGGCTGTATGGATTAAAAAGTTTGTCACTGAACTTGGTGTTGTTCCAACCATTGTTGATCCGGTTGAGCTATACTGTGATAATAATGGAGCCATTGCACATGCTAAAGAACCCAAATCTCACAAACGATCCAAGCATATACTTATGCAGTACCATCTCATCCGTGAAATCATTGATAGAGGAGATTTACATATAGGAAGAGTGCCAATAGATGATAATGTTGCAGATCCACTGACCAAGGCTTTGTCGCAGCAGAAGTTCGAAGGTCAAACTAGTTCCATGGGTATTAGATACATGAGTGATTGACTCTAGTGCAAGTGGGAGACTGTTAGAGTTTATGCCCTGGAGGCCAATTATTTGATATAATTTCTTAACATTTTAATATTATATTTGATTAAATAAATGAATGATTTTTTTATGGTTTTATTTACTGCGTTATATAAATGTTAACATAATAAAATTCCTTAGAATGGTGATACAAATTTTATAGTTTCAAGTATTGACTTGAACATGAGATTATATAATTACAATTAGTATCATTGCTCTTAAATGTCCCTAGTCGAGTATCATTGTTAATGGGACACCAATGATGCATTGAGACTAGTATGTGGATTGACTGATGACCAAATCTCATTGGTCGTAAATATATGAGATATTGAGTCAATGCATAGGTACATGTTAGAGAATGATGTCTTTCAAGTGCACCCACCATAAGAATTCTATGTGGAGCATTATGTGAAGTGTCATTAGTGATTCTCATAGTTACAATGATGTAATGATCCTCCGACCTAAAATCACTATATTACTACACGGGAATTTATGTACTTTGATATCATCAAAGTTCACCTTTAATAGGGTGGACTATAAAGGTGATTATTGGGTACATCATGAATCGTGTGAGGAATATGAGCGGTCTATATGGAATTTAACCCTCCTATATATTAGGGGTGATAACCATATGCCTCTTGATTGAGTAGGACTAGGAAATGCATGGCCATCCTCAAATAGTGATTTATTTCATATAGTCTACTCATTGATCAAGAAAACTCAGATTAAATTATGAAGAGTATGACACATTCCATGACTCGAGTTTAATCTAGGATGTCAAGGTTAAAAGGATTAAATTACATTTAAACATTGGTCACAAAAAGGTTGCATCAAATTCATCAGTTGGGATTACGCTCATTATTTTCATAAAGCACAGTTAGGGAAAATTGAGAGAGGGTGAGAGTTCTCTATAAGACTTTGAGAAGAAGTGTGGGAATTCAAAGGAGAAGAAGAGGATTAAGCAAGCAATTCAAATCATCTAGCGATTCCAAGTAGAAATTAAGAGGTTGATAACCTAGCCTTAAAACTCTAGTTTTGGTTTCTTGAGTTTTTCTGTATAATTGAATTTTGGAGGAGGATTTGTCAAGAAGTTGAATTATATATGTTCTTAGATATGTATAATTCATTCTATGTCATCTATAATTGGTTTTTAAGTAATCAAATTAATGTATTTATGTTAAAGAAGAGGAATTTGGGGTTTGATGGTAATATGTATGTTTTAGTCTACTTTAAGGCTAAAATTGGCTAAGAAATCATGTAGTAGTTTGCAAATTGATAGTTGATGTTGCTAATACATTGACAAATGAAAACAACAAAGGTTAAATGGATTAATTTGGTTAGGAATCAAATCCGTGATGAATGATTATGCTAAACATGTTAAAAATAAGAAAATTTAACATGAACTTTGAAATTGAGACATTAGAATGGTTGTTAATATTCTTGGAAGATGTTGATTTTCTGGTATGTTGTATTTCTGTGAATTATGAATCCATAGAATCAAGAATGGAATAATTTGGATGGGTATAACTTGAGTTATGAAGATTAAAAGGAGGAAAGGGTAAGAAAATTCATAAAAATACCAAAACTGGGAAACAATTGTGTAGCATTTTGCTATTGGGTGCAGCTGAGCCAGAATAGTAGTCAGGCAGGACTATTTTGACCTTCGGTAGTAAAACAGCCATAACCTTTTTATACGAACTCTGATTGAGGCGATTTAGGATGATTCAAAAAGATAACGAGTAGACTTACAACTTTCATTTTTTAAGTTTTTCGATTTGAGGTCGGGAACAGGGGTCAAAATTGCCATATTTGGGACTGATGTGTATTCAGAGGCAATCGGAGGGCATCGGGCATGCACGTATATAAGTGTAGTGCTTCTGACGATAAAAGATATTGTTCTAAGCTATAAAACATAAATATTAGAAAATATAATGATGTTTAACATTAATAAATGATGTATTAGACAAGTTATATAAGCATACTAAGTATACACAAGAAAGACGAATCGGGCGTGTGACAAATGAACGTCGAAATGCCTTAACAAGTGTTAATGAACGTAAAAAGTGCTTCAATTCAATTGAAGTGAACATTATAAGATATGAAATGGGGTTAATATAAAACTAATAAGGAGTCCTAGCAAGACAACACTTGAATGAACTTCGAGTATGACCTAAGAAGTAATATAGTGAGATATAAGTCGAAAGTTAACGCAATCAAATTGAACATTGTGTATTGACTAATAGGAAGGGTTATGGGATGTAGAGTAAAGTTTACATTAAAACTACTATGCGTTGCTACATGACTAATAGTTGATGTGCATTATTATATAATTGTGTAGGGCACGTGAAGTGTAGATAGTTGTAAGCTGTTAAACTATTATTGGTAAACAGCGATCAATACAAGTCTTTCGGTTCCTATTTGCTATGTTAACTTGATGATGAACTATTTTAATCTTTATTGCAAAGAGCATGATGTGTTAAAGTCAATTTATGACTACATTGATTGAGTAGAGAATGCTAACTGAGTAAAGAACTCAATCTTTATACTTGTTATGTGAACTATATCATGTATGGTATGTTAGTCCAATGATTATGAGATGTATGTTGAGCATATTATTATGTGATGTGTGATGCATGTAAATTGTTAGATTTTACTAGACTATCAAGCTCAACCTTGTAAATAACCACTTTTACAGAGTTGAGGGTACAAGGTAACTCTTTGTGCTACTTGAAAGACATGAATCAAATGTAATGCATGAACCATGTTATACTTTCATTGAGTTGTTATTATTTGAACCATGTTTAAGGTTCCGAATAAGAAGAAGAGTTTGGGTTTTGATGGTAATGTGTATGTTTTGGTCTACTTTGAGCCTAAAATTGGCTAAGAAATCATGTAGTAATCTGCAAATTGATAGTAGATGTTGTTAATACATTGAAAAATGAAAACAACGAAAGGTTAAAAAGATTGATTTGGTTAGGAATCGAATCCGTGATGAATGATTATGCTAAACATGTTAAAACATGAAAAATTTAACATGAACTTTAAAATTGAGACATTAGAATGGTTTTTAATGTTCTTGGAAGATGTTGATTTTCTGGTATATTGTAGTTCTATGAATTATGAATCCATAGAATCGAAAACGGACTAATTTTGATGTGTATAGCTTGAGTTATGAAGATTAGAAGGAGGAAAGGGTCAGAAAATTCGCAAAAATAATAAAACTTGAGAAAAAATAGCGTAGCATTCGGCTATTAAACAAATTGCATAAGGCGCCCAAGCTTATTTGGGGCACAATTGCTATTTGAATAGTTGACACTATAATTAGACAATTTTGACCTCCTGTAGTAAAACGACCATAACTGTTTCATATGGACTCCGATTGAGGTGATTCAAGGTGATCCAGAACGAGGACGAATAGCCCTACAACTTTTGTTATTTAGGGTGTTCGATTTGAGGTCGGGAACAGGGGTAACAATGGCCATCTTTGGGACTGATGTGTATTCGGAGTCAATCGGAGGCCGGCGGGCATACACATATGCAAGTGTAGTGCTTCTGACGAGAAAAGATGTTGTTCTAAGCTATAAAACATAAATATTAGAAAATATAATGATGCTTAACATTAATAAATGATATATTAGATAAGTTGTATAAGCATATTAAGCATACACAAGAAAGACGAATCGGGCATGTGACGAATGAACGTCGAAACGCCATGACAAGTGTTAATGAACGTAGAAAGTGTTTCAATTCAATTCAAGTGAACATTATATGATATGGAATGGGGTTAATAGAAATCTAATAAGGAGTCCTACCAAGACTTAAACACTTGAATGAACTTCGAGTATGACCTAAGAAGTAATATAGTGAGATATAAGTCAAAAGTTAACACAATCAAATTGAACATTGTGTATTGATTAATAGGAAGGGTTATGGGATGTAGAGTAAAGTTTAAATTAAAACTACTATGCATTGCTATATGACTAATAGTTGACGTACATGATTATATAATTGTGTAGGGCATGTGAAGTGCAGATAGCTGTAAGCTGTTAAACTATTATTGGTAAACAACGATCAATGCAAGTCTTTCAGTTCCTATTTGCTATGTGAACTTGATGATGAAATTTTTTAATCTTTATTGCAAAGAGCATGATGTGTTAAAGTCAATTTATGACTACATTGATTAAGTAAAGAATGATAATTGAGTAAGGAACTCAATCTTTATACTTGTTATGTGAACTACAACATGTATGGTATGTTAGTCCAATGATTATGAGATGTATATTGAGCATGTTATTATGTGCTACATGATGCATGTAAACTGTTAGATTTTGCAGGGTTGTCGAGCTCAACCTTGATAATAACCACTTTTGGAGGTCAAAGGTAGAAGGTAACTCCATGTGGTACTTGAAAGACATAAATCAGATGTAATGCCTAAAGATTTATATACTTTGGCTGAGTTATTATTATTTGAACCATGTTTTAAAGTTCGAAATAATGTGTGATGTTTAATAGATGTTGAGTTATAAAGTTTAAATTTTGTTCTTTGTATAAAGGGTATTGAACCTGTATGTAAGTTCTATTTATTAACTCTGATAAAATGAGTACTAAACTAAGTATGGTTTAAAGGTAGGTAAAGATAAAGGTTTTTGAAAAATGTACTTGATAATTATGATGTAAAATTTTATATGTAGTTGTAAAGTTTGAGCTACCAAATGTATAAGGGATATCTAGCTGAGATGTAAGATTTTATATAACAACTCTAATGAAGCGAATCAGAAAATAAAATTGATTCAGAGATGTGTAGATGATAAATGTTTTGATTCAGGGAATTAAAGTAAGAAGACAAAAAAGTTTTAATTATTCCGCATTTTATTAAGTTTAACATCGAATAATGATGTAAAATCAGAAGTTAGACGTATTATTAATGACCAAAGTTGATAGTTTAATTGTATGAATTTTGGGGTCGTTAGAGTCATTTGTGGTGTGTTCTAACCCTCAAAAAAAACATCCAAGCCCAAAATCTAGTTGAAATCAAACCAAGCAAACACTTTTCAAACCATTCAAGCCAAGCCTAAAATACGTAAGACCTGATCTCTCCCATGCAATGGAGTACGTAGGCAGCCATCTGTGGTACGATCTAACCTTCAAAAGAAAAAACAAACACTTCACCTCAACCTAAACACTGACCAAAACCAGCCCCAAAATACCAGAATTATAATTGAAAACCTATACACCAAAAAAACCTGAAGCTCAAAAACTTATTTTTAGAGACACTGTGACACCTCAATGTCAGTCCATCAGGAAAGAGTTAGCGATGCATCAAGACACCAAGTCACAGAGAAAAGTGGCAACCATCAAGGAAAGGAAAAACATATCCAAAAGGGAAGTGAACTAAAATATATTTCCTTTTTATATGTTACTGTTTGATATATACAATGTGTCCTGTACATGATAAAAGTGACTAACCTAATCTATGCAAGAAATAAAAGTAATCTATAAACCTGCAACCAGATGGGCTAATAACTCTAGAAGACTATCCCTCTCTGTAGACTGAGGGGCATCTCTAAGCTCCTACCCCGCCATCTCAATATGGGTCATAAGCTCCACAGTAGTATACATGGTAGTGTCTTGATGGCCCAAAAACGTACTCGCCTGTGCGATAAGATCATCCGTGTAGGACCTGAGAGCAAAACTCTAAGAAATAATGACATCCATGGCAGCTTGGAACTCATCCCTCTCCAAATGAGCAATGTGACAACAAATAAATTTATAAGATTAATAAAATCTTGAATGATAAAAACTAGACTGAAAATGAGGATTGATTATTGATTTTGAGAGGAATCTGTATGATTTACTATTTGAAAGTAATTATTTTATAACGAGGTATATTGTAACACCCCCTTTCCAAAAAGGAGAAGGAATGTCACGCACAAACATAACAAATACAAACCTCTAATAAATATCAAAATATCTCTAATTAAATTGAACACTAATTGTCACATACTCTACTTTAATTAAAAGGAACTCCACATTTACATAGTGTCTACTATTAAAAATAAATGCCAAAATGGCCCAAACATCCATAAACAAAATATTAGGAAAACCAAGTCTAATGATAATCTCAAAAACTACTCTACTCATTCGGATCAAAGGTAGCTCTCATCCCACATATCTTGATCACCCTTGATTACCTACCGGAAAAAAACACAGCATGAGCCAATTGCCCAGTACGGATATAAAAATGCACATATATAAACAATATATATGTACCGATGGAGCTGAATGAACGAACAATTACAACTACTAACCAAATATGAATATATCAAAATTGGTGAGACAAGGTACAAATGATTAACACTGTTAAACTGACAACTATAGTCAAAAGAATTCCAAACAAAATAAGGCTGAATCAAATGGTTATAAGGTAACAATTTCATACTGAGCTCAAATACAAATAGCCAAAGGCTAACAAAATACATCGGTACCATAATATATACAAATCAAATCGGATAGTACGCTCGACACATACGTCACTAATCCGCCAAACAAATCGAATCAAATCAAATATTGGGTCAACCTATACGTATCCTTAACAAATACATCAAATGGCCAAAGCTCATACCCAGAGCATACAAAAGGATATGTCGTGGACTGATCACACCACCACGGAAGGTGTCATGCCCTTATGTCAAGAGGACATGCCTTTGGTACCCCCACAGGTGGTTAGCTCAAGTATACCCTAATGATCAAACTATAAAATGTAAGCTAAAAGAGGTTCAAATCACAAAGCTTACATGACCATCTCTGAATGATATCAAATTATCGAATACGAACATACTCAATATCATAAGATATCAATGATAAAAAAAACTCCCAAATATGAAGAAAATTATACGAAGAATGATACAAACGAATAAAGTCTCCAAAATATACTGACATGATTAACTAGTTCAAGGAGTACAAATACAAATTTTAATGCCAACACAAAAAACGAAACTATCATAATAAATTTGACAACAAGGAATAATTCTGAGATTCAATACCAAATTTCTAAACGAGTAACAAAATGAACGAATTAAATTTAAAAGAGTATCGCTGAAAAAGTACGGAATCCATACCTGAAGTAAGCAATGTAATACCCAAAATTATAACCTCAAATATAGTTCGTTAAACTCCTTCCGTCCGACCTAATTACATAAAATAATAATGAATATAATTACCTTTAAAAAAATATTATTCTCATTTTTAACCCACCATTAACTCATTTTAGTACTATAATTATTATAGATTTTATCTGCACTAAACATCCATATATATATATATATAATCTTCATACCTTCCATTCTAAAAGAAGTATGACACCACCTCATCATACCCAGTTTCACTAAAAAAAGAAACAGATTCATTTACAAATTATACTAATTTAATTGTAAAATTTAGTAGTCTTTCCATTATATATATACAAAATTTTGTAAACCTTTCATTCATTTCATATGTGACAATTAGTGTTCAATTTAATTGGAGATATTTTGTGATTTATTAGAGATTTGTATTTGTTATGTGTAATAACCCCAAAATTCATACAACTCAATTATCGACTTCGGTCGTTAATAACACGTCTAACTTCTGATTTTACATCATTATTCGATGTTAAACTTTATAAAATTCAGAATAATTTAAACTTTTATGTCTTTTTACTTTAATTCCCTGAATCAAAACCTTTATCATCTATATGTCTTTGAATCAATCTTATTTTATGATTCACTTTATCACTGTTGTTCTATAAAATTTTACATTTCAATCCGATAACCTTTACATATTAGATAACTCTAACTTTAGCTTTACAACTTAACATAAAACTATACATCATAAAACATTTAATACATCTCATGAATCTTAATCATAGTATAAAGAAATAACAACTCTAGCTAAAATGTTAATATTCGTGTATTATTTCTGATCCACATCATTCAAGTAGGACATAGTGTTACCTTCAATCCTTAACCTGCAAAAATGGTTATTTGCAAGGTTCAGCTCGACAGCCCAGCAAAATCTAATAGTTTTCATGCCTCACGTAGCACATAATAACATGCTCAACATATATCTCATAAACATTGGACTAACATAACATACATGCTATAGTTCATATAACAAGTATAAAGATTGAGTTCCTTAATCAATCAGCATGCTTTACTCAATCAACGTAGTCATAAGTTGACTTTAACATTTCATACATTCAACATATATATATAACACAACATGCTCTTCGTAATAAAGATTTAAAACAGTTAATAACCAAGTTCACATAGCAAATAGGAACTGAAAGACTTGCCTTGATCGTTGTTTACCAATAATAGTTTAACAACTTACAACTATCTGCACTTCATTTGCCCTACACAATTATATAATCATGCACATCAATTATTAGTCACATAGCAATGCATAGTAGTTGTAATGTAAACTTTACTCTATATCTCATAACCCTTCCTATTATCAATACATAATGTTCAATTTGATTGTGTTAACTTTTGGCTTATAGCTCACTATATTTCATATTCGAAGTTCATTCAAGTGTTTAAGTCTGGCTATGACTACTTATTGGTTTTATATTAACACTATTAAATATCTTATAATATTCATTTCATTTGATTTAAAACACTTTTTACGTTCATTATCACTTATCATTACGTTTTGACGTTTATTCGTCACACGCCCAATTTGTCTCTCTTGTGTGTGCTTAGTACACGTATATAACTTATCTAATATATCATTTATTAATGTTAGGCATCATTATACTTCATAATATTCATGTTCTATAACTTAGAACAACATCTTTTATCGTCAAGAGCACTACACTTGCATACGTGCATGCCCGACGCCCTCTGATTGACTCCGAAAACATTATAGTCCTAAAGATGGCCGTTTTGACCCCTGTTCCAGACCTTAAATTAAAATACTTAAAGAATAAAAGTTGTAGGTCTATTAGTCCTCGTTCCGGAGCATCTTGAATCACCTCAATCGGAGTTCGAATGAAGAAATTATGGTCGTTTTACCAAGACAGGTCAAAATAGTCAAAGTTAGCACACATTGGGCGCGGCCGCGCCCAATTCCTTCACACTCCAGTGCGCCCGTGCCAGTTAGCAGTGCCTAGCGGCGCGCCCGTGCTCCTGGGCAGGGCGCCCGCACTTAGCTTCGCCCAGATTATAGATTTTGCAATGTTTTTACTTCAAATCTTCATAACTTCTTCATTTTAAGTCCGAATTAGTTGGTTTTCGACTCTATGAACTCGTGAAACACTGAACTACTCATCTACATAATAATTATAAAATTTTAGAAACTATAACAAATCAATTTAAGGGTTCCATTTAAGTGTTCATGCTATATTTTCATACTTCGACATATTTAACAAAATCTTACATCACAAATTCGTTTTAACTTTGTTTTAGTTCATTCCAATTGGGTTTGTTTTTGCTTCTCAGAGGAGAACAACAAACCACTATCAATTTATAACTTAAATCATAGGATTACACCAAATTTTAACCTCTAAAATAGACCATATAGTATGTAATAACCAAGAGCCTAATTTTTCAATCTTTTACACAATTTAAACTTGATTGGTTTGATTTTAGATGTGAACAACCCTAGAAATTCAATTCATTACATAATCAATACACATAGATTCTTCATCAATTCCTAAGGTCAAATAACCATAGTAATTTCTAACAATGAAATTAAGGAACAAAGATTAGGAACTTAAGAATTTCTTTATACCTCATGAACCCTCCTTAGCTTTAATCAGATGATGAAAAAGGTTGGTTCTCCTTGATTCACCATGGCTCTTCTCCAATTCTATAGAGAACTCCTTTTCTCTATCAATTTCTCTCTTCTCTGCTCTATTCTTCTTTCTCATACTTGGCATAAGTTAACGTATATTTTATTTAGTCTATTAGTTAAAAAAACCAAGGGCTCCCATCTGTTACAAAGGCAAAGGGTCACAAGGCCATGTTTGGCTAGAATCCCTAACCTCCTTATCCATTTATTTTAATATTATTCCTATTATAAGTTACACCAAATATCACACTTCTTTTGATTTAACCATAATCTTTATTTATCCAACACCATATTTACTTAACCAATAAAATTATATTTTTTTTAACAAATCCTCACTTCTCTAATTTAATTAGAATATCACCATTATACTCGCATAATAAAATACGCATAAATCCAATCAATTTTATCATACTTAAATAGTTTCCATCAAATATTTATTTAATACTATAAATATTCCAACTAAAATATTTATTTTATTCGATAAATATTTTAACTATTCTACAATATTGACAATCATATTACTTTAACATATTACACTCATATGTAATATACTACTTCCTAATTTATTTAAACAAATATGCTTACACTAATTCACTATTTTAATTAAGTGAATTACTCACATTATTTATGAAATTTAATTCATAACAATTTCATTGCCATAAAAGCATAATAATCGAATTATGTTATTTCATAATATAATTTTAAATTAATTAAATTAACTAATATTATTTAGTTAATTTCCTTTACTGTAACAATCTTATTTAATTTCTTTAATAATTAAATTAACTATTAAACCTTATTTTCCAAACATATACATCTCTTTTATATTCACACTTAATCTCTTCACAACAAATCACATATTTCAAGATAAATTGCAAATATATATACTTACCCACACTCAAAACAAATAAATCAAAATATATACATATCATAATAAGAATTTTAATTATTAAATTCTTATTTTAATAACTTATAAAAATTCGGGTTGTCACATCCTTTCCGCCTTATAAGGATTCCGTTCTCGGAATCAACGAAACCTCCCTTACTCGGTTATCACCGAATCTCTTTTCAACATTTATCGTTGAATATCTTCAACGTATTACCTTAATATAGATTTTATTTATTACCACTCCAACCATTCTTCATAATAAATTTTTGTAAGTTTTATTTCATAACCTTTACTTATACTCAATTATATTTTGAGTATTATATATTCTTTAACCCATTCATTTCCTTTTCTAAGGATCGTTATCATAAACACTCGGGATATTACATTCACCCCTTCTTCTAAGAATTTCATCCTCTAAATTTTGACTTACTAATATTCATTCATTCCATTTATCGAAATAGATTTTATGTTGATATTTATTTATTCATTAGGTTCTGCAACCAAATTCTTTCTCTAAGAATCTTTCTAAGATCATCATATTCCTCACCTCTTACTCTTCTAAGAGTTTCACATTTCTCTTCTTTCTAGAATTTCATTTCTTTCTTGAAAGTATTATGTTTAGCTTAATTTTCTCATCCTTTCCACTTTCACCTTTCAGAATAACAAGAATCTTCCACAATTGCTTAATAATTGGGAAGCGATATGAATAACAAGAATTTAAAAGATTCCAAATCATGTTGAAGGGTCATAAGACTTTGAACTACGTCCCTAGGTTATCAAGTATCTCAACTTGAACCTTTAACAGTCATAAGACTATACAGACCTTAAACTCTTCTTGAGTTGCCAAATACATGGTGCATCACCACTATAAACCGTCTTTAATAGAATGTTTATGTGACGCCCCCAAAATAGGTATACATCACACATCTTGAGTTGCCAAATACATGGTACAAAATTTAAATACAACTTAATAATACAACGGTCGTGTAAAATACGACAATACATAAACTGAGAGTTTTAAAATGAATATTGTCTTCTAGACAGTATTCAACTCAAATGGAGTTCTCAATACATTTATTATCACACTATTTCATAGAATAGTGAGGACTACTAATGCTATCATCTGGACCGTCACTCCGTTCCCCGACTAGTCACAGCTACGTTCTCATTTCACAGAGAACAATGAAAGTAAAAGGTGAGCTCAACTAGCCTAGTAAGAAATATTATGACTAAGATAATGCAGAATAATTTATCGTTAGCCTTCAACAATGTTAAACTGACAAAATATAATAAACATCAAGTTTAACTACAGCGGAACACGCAATCCATTAGAAGAGTCAAGTAGAGAATAAAATCTACTATCTTCTATGATTTAAAAGGTTTTTTTATCACTTTTATCGCTGAGACTCAGCTTAATAAATAATCCACATCATCAAATCACCCCTGCACTACGGCCAAGGATATTCTTTAGTATCACGACCACAAATTATCCATGCACTACGAGAGAAGGATATTCGTGTATTCATCAATGGTAATGATCATGCCAACAACTGTCTATCAATGCACTACGGGCCAATGAGGGCTTTTACCACATCATTTGTAACATTACGGTCATGATTATACCGAATAATCCCTAGTCATAATCATACCAAGTCCATCTACATATACTCACTACAGCCAAAGATAACTTTCAATGAATATAAACATGAGGATGATGACAATGATATAAGAATTCAATAAAACAAGTTCAAGGATAAATTTTAAACATTTATAATTTAATTTATCCGAAAATCAATAACGTCCAAATTATCAACATGATACTGCTTTGTGGAGTAAAATTCAAGAATAATATGGTACCAAAAATAATTTGGACCGAAAAAGAATAAATTTTTATCATGAATAGTATCTCGGGTGAATAGTACTCGAGTGAATAGTATCCCGTGAATAGTACTTGAGAATAGTAACCCCGTGAATAGTACTCCAGCATGAAAAAGTTAAAATTTATCAAAAATGCTCAAAATAATATTTCATGAAAAGATCTGGATGAAGCGCAAATATCAAGGATATTCTACTAATTTCATGGAGTATAGAAGCCAAAATTTTAACAAAACGAGTATAGAATTTGAAATATGAAACGAAATAATATTACTTACATACTATAGAGTATGGAAGAAAATATTATTTCAATGAATATTGAACAAAAATAACATCCCTTACCTTGAAAAGAAAGAGTATTCCAACTGGGTATAAGCGGGGATATTCTTGAAGAAAATTTTCACTATTTTCCACGCTCAAAGCTTTCTAAAACTCTAAAGAAATACGCTCAATATTATAGAAGAAGAATTCTCTGATTCTGGTGTGATTTTTAATTCTAACCTAAGCGCTTTATTTATAGGAAAATCTTTAGAAACATACATAGGAGACTAAAATAATATTATTATTTTATTTTCATTCAAACTTAAATGTCTACCCACCAAATGAGCAGCCATCTTGGAACAAAGATTTCAGCCCACAAGTTTGAAAAACAAAAGTGGGTCCCACCAAATTTTAATAAAAAAAATATTTAATTTCTGAAACTTCAATAATTCATATAAAATAGTCATTTTATCAGAAAAATACAAATTTTATGTCCATTCCACACGAAATCAAATTCTCTACAACTCTCCAGAAGAAAGTTTTTGCAAATTTCAAATAGAAAATATCCGAAATTCACAAACGGATGATTTTCAACACCTCTTAAAATTCATAACAAATCATACGCTAATTTTTAACGGTTCAAAATTTGTGGACATATACTCAACTTATATATGTATAACATGTCCAAAAATCAGAACGATCCAACGGTCGGATCAAAATTATAACTCACGTAATTGAGCTTTAAAAACACCGATTTGATTTTTTTAATACCTCCCTTCCGACAAAAATACTGATAAAACACCTCAACATTAATTCCTTCAATTATAACCACATAAAATAGATATTTTCCTATCTATCATTTATGTCCACATAAAATAAATATTTCCTTATCATATAAATCAATAATTAATTATTCACAAATAATATTACAGAATCACAATAATGACAACCAGGCCGTTCCCAAGAAAGAGGGGGCGTTTCGAAAAGGATTTCTCCTTACTGGCGCGCAATTAGGTGACCAAACCTCTCCTTGACAGAACTTTCTAGACATTGCCAATAATTCTATCTAATAATATTATTCAAATAATATGAATTATTGATTTGATAATGGGAAATACAATGCAGTGATAATTATTGAAACAACAATACTATAAAATATCAACGTAGTAATTATTGAATCAATAAAATAAAATATTGAATAGTAACTACTGTAACAATTATTGAGTAGCGCATTCTTACGTAAGAATCAATAATTAAAAAATAATGTGTAATCTGGTATCTACTCTTTGTGCAACAACGCCAGACATTCTTTTTTTTTTCACCACCGTATTCCAACGATGTTAATTGGTAACAACTACTGCCAATTATTTATAAAAACTCAAACTTGTCGTTTTCTTCATCCGACAGTTATTCTGTTATGGGGCCCACAAATGATTGTGCTATCGTACGAATATTCTCTGTTAAAACAAATATTCCCTAACCAATTGAATATTATATAAAAACTTGTGTACTTTGTAAAATTTATAAATATTACCCACAACTATAACATTATATCAAATTCACTCCATAATATTGAAAAATGATATTTATAGAAAATTCATCTTTATTCAAAAAGTTGGGGTCTTACAACTTCCCCTTCTTATGAAATTTTGCCCTCAAAATTAGGGTATGTACCTGGTATGTCGAAGAGGTAAGGATACCTTGATTTCATTTCAGATTCTAACTCCCAGGTCATTTCCTTAACATCGTGGTTTCTCCACGAAACTTTGACTTGAGGTATAACCTTGGAGCGTAAAATATGCTCCTTCTTATCCAAGATTTTAACAGGAACCTCGTCATACATTAAATCTTACGCTATTTTGTCCGATTCTAACTCAATAATGTGGTTCGGGTCTTTCACATATTTACGTAACATAGATATGTGAAAAACATTATGAACACGTGACATACTTGGCGGTAAGGCGAGTCTATAGGCCACAGTTCCTACTCGTTTGAGGATTAAAAATGGGCCAATGAATCTAGGATTGAGCTTTCCTCTCTTTCCAAATCTCGTAACTCCTTTCCATGGAGCAACACGTAACAACACATGTTCTCCAATATTGAATTCCACGTCCTTTCGATGAAGATCAGCATAACTCTTTTGTCGGTCTTGTGAGGTTTTTATATGTTGTCGGATCGTTTGAATCTTTTCCGTAGTCATACGTACCAACTTCAGTCCCAACAACGTTGCTTCACCTACCTCATCCCAGCATACTGGAGAATGAAACTTTCTTCCATACAATGCCTCGAATGGAGCCATGGCAATACTTGCTTGATAACTGTTGTTGTAGGAAAACTCCACCAATGGTAAGAACTTGTCCCAACTTCCCTTGAAGTCAAAGACATAGAGTCTTAATAGATCTTCAAGAGTTTGAATAGGCCTCTCTATCTGCCCGTCCGTTTGAGGATGATAAGCCGAACTAAATTGTAAATCTGTGCCCATAGCTTTTTGCAAACTAACCCAAAATCTTGAAGTGAATCTTGGGTCTCGATCAGAAACTATGGAAACAGGCATACCATGCAATCTTACAATCTTGTTTATGTATATACGAGCAAGACGTTCAAGTGTATAAGTTTCTCGTATAGGTAAGAAATGAGCCGACTTGGTCAATCTATCAATAATGACCCAAATCACATTTGTGCCTTGAGAAACTTTGGGAAGACCGGTAACGAAATCCATTGTAATGGGCTCCCACTTCCATTCTTGAATTTCAAGTGGTTGCAATGGACCTTTTGGTACTTGATGCTCCGCCTTGACTCGTTGACAAGTTAAACACCTTGAGATAAACTCTGTTATCTCTCTCTTCATATTGCTCCACCAAAATGTATGTCGAAGATCATGATACATTTTGGTACTCCCAAGATGGATTACAAACGGTGTGTTGCGCGCCTCCATCATGATTTTATACTTTAAATCAAGGTCGCTAGGAACACAAATTCTGGAGTTGACTCGAAGTATTCCTTCTTCATCAATTCTTGATTCCGGCATAGCACCTTCTTGCACTTTTTTCCTCATACGCATCAGCTCTAGGTTTGTAGCTTGAGCATCTTTAACTATATCGATTAAAGTCGGTTCTACTCGTATATTCGTCATCATCACATGGGTCCCTGGAGTCTTTAACTGCGACGCCCCTAAAATAGGTATACATCACCCATCTTGAGTCGCCAAATACATGGTACAAAATTCAAATACAACGGTCGTGTAAAATATGACAAGATATAAACTGAGAGTTTTAAAATGAATATTGTCTTCTAGACAGTATTCAACTCAAATGGAGTCCTCAATACATTTATTATCACACTATTTCATAGAATAGTGAGGACTACTAATGCTATCATCTGGACCATCACTCCATTCTCCGACTAGTCCCTGCTACGTTCTCATTTCCTGAAGTGAACAATGAAAGTAAAAGGGTGAGCTCAACTAGCCCAGTAAGAAATATAATGACTAAGGAGGTGCTTGATAAAAATTGAATGAATCTGAATCTGAATTAAAAAAGTTGTTTGATAATTGACATGTCCGAAACATCTAAATGACAAAACTTTATTATCTTACCCTTCTAAAAAAATTCAAAATTGTTGTAAATTTATTTAATATTACTTAATATAATAGTTAATATATTTTTTTTTACTTCATTCAGTCATTCAGCTCAAAAAATTCGACTTAGCCATTCAGCTTGTCCATCTTACCGATTCAGCCATTCAGACCAAAACAAACGACTTGATCGATTGACCATTCGATTCAAACTTCATTCAACTCTAAACAAACATTCCTAAGATAATGCGAATAATTTATCGTTAGCCTTCAACAGTGTTAAACTGACAAAATATAACAAACATAAAGTTTAACTGCAACGAAACAAGCAATCCATTAGAAGAGTCAAGTAGAGAATAAAATCTACTATCTTCTATGATTTAAAAGGCTTTTCATCACTTTTATCGTTGAGACTCAGCTTAATAAATAATCCACATCATCGAATCACCCTTGCACTACGGCCAAGGATATTCTTTAGTATCACGACCACAAATTATCCATGCACTACGGGCCAAGAATATTCGTGTATTCATCAATGGTCATGATCATGCCAACAACTGTCCATCAATGCACTACGGGCCAATGAGGACTTTTACCACATCATTTGTGTGACAATCGAGATTTTATAATTTAATTTTAATATTTATTGGATTGAATAAATATTTTTTTCGATGAATTAATTATTAGATTAAATAATTAATTGATGAAGTTGTGGTAGATTAATTTAATTATATGTGTTATATTTATTAAATTAATGTGGAGAATTTTATTGTTCGATGTATGTAATTATGTGAGCTTATTGTATTAAAAGAAATATTTAATAAGCCTATTGTTATTTTAATTAATTTAATTATTAATTAGAGATTTAATAATTTGATATTATTAATAAATGAGAAATTTAATTATATGACTATGTGAACTAATGAGAAGTTATTATATTCAATTTTAAAATAAATTAAATAAGATATTGATTTATTTTATAAAGGAGTGTGACATTATTTAAACTATATGATAAGGTTTTATTAAATTAAGTGGTTTTTGAAACCTATTCTTGCTAGCCAAACGAGGCCCTAAAGAGAGTTAATAGTAGTTACCCATGATCAGATGGCCCCACTCTACTACGTCGATTCATTCTTTTATACGTCTTTCCTTTCATTCTTCTTCTTATTATTTTATTAGTCTAGAAAAGAATAACAGAGAGAAATACAGAGAGAGAGTTTGAGAGTTCAGAAATTTGTTAAGAGAATTGTGAGAGTCATCTGAGAAGGAATTCATCTCCTATTAATTCACTCTACGCTTGGGTAATCTCTTCAACCCAATTACTTTTTACGTCATTTAGTTTTTATAAAATATGGCTCACAAATTTTAGTAAAATCTCTATAATTGGAAATTGTAAGGGTTATGGGTATATATGTGTAAAGATGTTGTTATAATGTGTTTTTATATATATTGTATGTTTCCATATCATCAATTTCATAATATTATAACGTATGATTATGGCTTCAAAAGTTAAAGAGTATGTTATATGGCCATATAGCCTTATATGTGATTTTAATATGTCAAACATAAATTGTTCTGTAAAATTTCAACTTGTATATGATTATGCATGCTAAAACGAACAAAACGAAACTTGAATGGTTGGATTTGGTCTTATAACGAATTCGTGGCGTTGAATTTTAGGATTTATGCTCAAAACCTTCAAGAACATCAAGAACAGTGAAATTTGCATGCTTTAATTATGTAATTATGTGTTTTAATGGGTTAAAATTACTTTATAAATGTTGAGTAAGGATTATGTATGAATTCTAACATGTGGGTATGTTTAATTTGGTGAATTTAATGACCACATA
The DNA here is from genome assembly GCA_020205615.1 of Panax quinquefolius. Taxonomy (NCBI): domain Eukaryota; kingdom Viridiplantae; phylum Streptophyta; class Magnoliopsida; order Apiales; family Araliaceae; genus Panax; species Panax quinquefolius. The sequence continues at coordinate 77,026,787 of CM035161.1, read as the reverse complement.
GTGTTTATTTCATTTGAACTCATGTTCTTGTGAACTGGGAATCAAAATCTAGAGTTTCGCATATGATACCAACTCAGGCTGAAGTCCCGTCGTGCGATTACCCAATGTCAGTAGCGCAGCATGCAGTATGCCGCCAAAGACTTGAAGACTGTCTGGCAATGGTGGCAATGACATACACTTAGCGAAATCCGAGAAAATGTTTTTTTAAGTGTTCAAGTATAGAAATGTGTTGTTAACTTAATCTAACGAACATAGAAACTTGATATGCATATAATGAGGTGTTAAAATAAATTCTTAAAATGTCCATAACACAATTACGTGTGAATTGAATGATCAAATGCATAATGAGCTTATTGTTCGTGAAGTCTTAATTTTTGACAATAAGTGTAGTAATTGACTAAGTATAGTCATGAACTCGAGTTAGACAAAGAATAAACTTGTGATGTTTAGTACGTTATAATTGACTGGTATTGTGAACATAAATGATATGTAGGATTTAATTCAAGGAACAAGTCTAATTAACGTGTAATCTACGCACGAGGCAAGTTTCCTAACCTTACTTGTTATCGTTATATAAGTTGATTAATTCACTTTTCTACATTGAGAAAGTTCTCATTATTATTGACTAAGTCTGTTTTGTTATAAATCTTTCAAGCATGATGATGTTATACAATACTTATTCTATTGTATACCTCTTGAGATTGTTATTCAAATTAAGTTATCAGTTAATGTTAAACCTTGTTAGACTAGCGAACCCTTAATAATTCGACTAGTCCATAGTTGATGAGCATTCTAAATTTCAGAACCCTTTATGAATTATCCAAACCAAACTTCCTTTGGTGCGGACTCGAATGTCAAACTGAGATGAACATCCCTGTAAAGGGGATTACTTATGTGTTAGCGTTAAGATATTGTGCACAATATGGTACTAAGGGCTGATCCTCCTAAGTACGAGAAGAAGAGTACATAGTCTTATGACTGTTAAAGGTTTCAAGTAAAACACTTGACAACCTAGGACATAGTTCAAGGTCTTATGACCCTCAGAAGTTCTTTTGTCTCTTGTTATTCATTCTTGATTCAAAAGTTGAGTTTCCTATTTCAGAAGTCTTTAATTCATTCGCATGTTATTATTCATTGTTATATTATTATACTTGTGGACAATCGTGCTCACTCTTGCGTAATAATAACATTGCAGTTAAGAACGAAAGAGCATACGAGCCTTCTATTAGTAAAGGCAAGGGCAAGATTAATAAGTAATGAAGATTGATTATTTATGTGGTTATGTAATGATATTCAGACTTGATGTTACTTAAGACTTATTATTTGTTTATGTTTCCGCACAGATGTTTTAAGGTTAGAGCAACCTGGGATTTTATTTATTTTGCAGTTGATGTAACCCCACAAGGGGAGATTTATTTATTATTCTATCTATTGCATGGTTTGCATTTATTTATGGGTAGATAGATAGATGATGTTTGTACAGTGAACACCAAATCCTGTGCAAATGGAAGTACCGGATTTGGGGGTGTCACAATTTGTAATATTACAGTCATGATTATACCGAATAATCCCTGGTCATAATCATACCAAGTCCATCTATGCACTACAGGCCACATATGACTTACAACAGAATATAAACATGAGGATGATGACAATGATATAAGAATTCAATAAAACAAGTTCAAGGATAAATTTTTAAAAATTTATAATTTAATTTATCTAGAAATTAATAACATCCAAATTGTCAACATGATACTGCTTTGTGGAGTAAAATTCAAGAATAATATTGTACCAAAAATAATTTGGACCGAAAACGAATAAATTTTTATCACGAATAGTACCCCGGGTGAATAGTACCTAAGTGAATAGTACCCCGTGAATAGTACTTTGACATGAAAAAGTTGAAATTTATCAAGAATGCTCAGAATAATATTTCCATGAAAATATACTAGATGAAACGCAAATATCAAGGATATTCTACTAATTTCAAGGAGTATAAAATCCAAAATTTTAACAAAATGAGTATAGAATTTGAAATCTGAAACGAAATAATATTACTTACATACTATAGAGTATGGAAGAAAATATTATTTCAAGCGAATATTGAACAAAAATAACATCCCTTACCTTGAAAAAAGAATATTCCAACTGGTATAGCGGGGATATTCTTGAAGAAAATTTTCACTGTTTTCTACGCTCAAAGCTTTCTAAAACTCTAAAGAAATACGCTCAAAATTATTGAAGAAGAATTCTCTGATTCTGGTGTGATTTTTAATTCTAACCTAAACGCTTATTTATAGGAAAAAGCTAGAACGCCATAGTAAACTAAAATAATAATATTATTTATTTTCATTCAAACTTATACGTCTACCCACCAAATGGACAGTCATCTTGGAACAAAGATTTCAGCCCACAAGTTTGAAAAACAAAAGTGGGTCCCACCAAATTTTAATAAAAAAATATTTAATTTTCAAAACTTCAATAATTCATATAAAATAGCCCTTTTATCAGAAAAATACAAATTTTATGTCCATTCCACACGAAATCGAATTCTCTACAACTTTGCAGAAGAAAGTTTTTTCAAATTCCAAACAGAAAATATCTGAAATCCACAAACGGACGATTTTCAACACCTTTTAAAATTCCTAATACATCATACTCTAATTTTTTAATGGTTCAAAATTTGTGGACATATACTCAACTTATATATGTATAACATATCCAAAAATAACAACGATCCAACAGTCAGATCAAAATTATAACTCACACAATAGAGCTTTAAAAACACCGATTTGATTTTTTAATACCTCTCTTCCGACAAAAATACTGAGAAAACACCTCAACATTAATTCCTTCAATTATAACCACATAAAATAGATATTTTCCTATCTATCATTTATGTCCAAAATAAATATTTTCTTATCATAAAAATCAATAATTAATTATTCACAAATAATATTACAGAATCACAATAATGACAACCCGGTAGTTCCTCGTGAAAGAGGGGCTTTCCGATAAGGATTTCTCCTTACTGGCGCATAATTAGGTGACCAAACCTCTCCTTGACAGAACTTTCTAGACATTGCCAATAATGCTATTTACTAATAATATTCAAATAATATGAATTATTGATTTGATAATGGGAAAAACCATGCAGTGATAATTATTAAAACAACAATAATATAATATATCAACGCAACAATTATTGAATCAATAAAATAAAATATTGAACAGTAATTACTGTAAAAATTATTGAGTAGTGTCTTCTTACGTAAGAATCAATAATTCAAAATCTTTGTGCAATCTGGTGCTACTCTTGTGCAACAACGCGTATTCATCGTATTTTAACCACGTGTATTCAACGATTATTAATTGAGAACAACTTCTATTTATTATTTATAAAAACTCAAACTTGTCATTTTCTCCATCTGACAATTATTCTGTTATGGGGTTCATAAATGATTGTGTCGTCGTACGAATATTCCCTGTTAAAATGAATATTCTCCAACCAATCGAATATTATATAACAACTTGCGTACTTTGCAAAATTTATAAAAATTACCCACAACTATAACATTATATCAAATTCACTCCATAATATTCAAAAATGATATTTATAGAAAATTTATCTTTATTCAAAAAGTTGGGGTCTTACAACCTCCCCTTCTTATGAAATTTCGCCCTCAAAATTAGGGTACGTACCTGGTATGTCGAAGAGGTAAGGATACCTTGATTTCATTTCAGATTCTAACTCTCAGGTCATTTCCTCAACATCGTGGTTTCTCTACAAAACTTTGACTTGAGGTATGTGACACCCCCAAAATAGGTATACATCACTCATGATGAGTCGCCAAATACATGGTACAAAATTCAAATACAACTTATTCATACAACAGTCGTGTAAAATATGACATAACATAAACTAAGAGTTTTAATAAGAATATTGTCACCTAGACAATATCCACACTCAATGGAGTCCTTATTAATTTATTCTCACAATATTTTATAGAATAGTGAGGACTACTAAAACAACCATCTAGACCATCAATCCATTTCCCGACTCGTCCCAGCTATATTCTCATTTCCAGAAGAGAACAGTGAAAAAAGGGTGAGCTCAACTAACCCAGTAAGAAATATTATGACTAAGATAATGCATAATAAATTATCCTTAGCCTTCAACAGTATAACAACTAATAGAATATAATAGAAAAACAAATTTTAGATCAACAACTGCAGCGGAATAAGCAATCCATTAGAAGAGTTAAGTAGAGCATAAAATCTATTATCTTCTATGATTTAAAAAGATTTTCATCAACTTTATCACTGAGACTCAGATTAATAAATAAAATCGAATCATCCCTGCACCACGACCAAGGATATTCATGTAATCATCAATGGTCATGACTATACCGAATAATCCCTGTGAAAGTATTATGCATACAAGCCAATCATGTATGATGATAAAGCATATACTGTGTAATCAATCTTATTTATTTATTAATAAAAGAATTATTTATTAAAGGCATTTATTATCTACATGGTGCTGTTTTAATAATATGTGATAAACCCATAGTTTTAATCAACGCTTTTAGAATAATGATGATGATCATTCTAATGAGATCTAAATTCTTAGAAAGCTTAAAACTAAAATAGTTCCCAATCATTGGATTACTAAATTGGGGATTAGTGAATCTGGATAGATTGGTACATCGTTGCTTGCTTTCATTGGATGAGGATGATTGATCTCATGATCATTTGTGTGGAACACTAAAGCAAGTATGTAGGTGCTTATTAGAGAATAAGTTCACCTTTGAGCGTTGACTCGCTAAGGAATACCTAATGGAGTTTTACTTACACCATCGATAGGAATTCTGTAGTGATAGTAGTACAAATGATCTTTAGACTTGAGATCATCATAGTATCTTATATATAATGAATTACACTTTGACTTATTCCTTAAGACTCTTAGAGTATATCAAAGGGTATGCTTGGGTGTAATAAGTTATATATGAAGATAATGAATGATCAATAAAGAATCTACCACTTCTAGTAAAAGGAGAAATGCCTATGTGATTCGATAAATGACAACCCGAGAATCCTTGGCGAAGGTGGAATGAAATTAGAAAGTAGTTTCTAATTTGCATTCATTAGGAGTTATTCATTTAGGAATCGAAATACATATAATTAAATAAAATAAGACTTGTGATAATTTCATGTCTTATATTTAATTGGGGACATTATATGGTGGAAGGATTGAATTATACGGTAACTATTTACTCAAAGGTTCTTTTATGATTAATGTTGAAATCTATATTATCTGGAAAGTCGTTGATCGCTAGGAGGCTTATCCCTATTGTAGAATAAATATTATTTATTTAAATAAATTATTTGTTTAATTTATTTATTTAAATGAGATTAGAATTGTTCTAATTGATTTATTCACAACCTGGTTTAATATGGAGAACCTAAAGGGTCACACCATAAAAGGAAGAATAATTATTTAAGAAGTTAATGGCATAATTGTAATAATATGTTAAGTATATTTAATTTAATCTATGGTGATAGAATAAATTAAATAGCTTAATATTATTATTTAATATTTTAGAAATATTAAATATAAATTAATAAGAGAGTCTTATTAATATTATTATAATTATTATTATTTTAATTTCTAAAAGGTTTAGGAATTAATTTAATATAAGTACTCTCATTTATTCCTAATTGGATTAGGAAAGAAAATTAGTTAAAGGAGTTTAACTAATTACCCCTAATAGGATTAGGGAGCCCATTTAATTAAAGAGTTTAATTAAATAAATAATACCTTATTTTAATTAAAATAGGGCTACATGATATCTTTATAAGAGGAGTCTTATATCGGATATCGGATATCGTAATTCCTAGATTTTGAGAGAACACCCCCTTTTCTATCTGGAGATAGGAAAAACTAGGGTTTGAGCCATATATCCATTCTTCTTAAAATTCCTCTTCCTTGGTGGATCACCTATAGAGGCCATACACTTGGGTGGCTTACATTGATCGAAGGAAGGAATCTACAGGAGATTGAGGAGATCATGAGAAGGGAGGTGAACTTCGTGCACGAGGAAGCTCGTTTCTACAAGGGTATGATTTCATAATTTCTTATTCTTCGTTTAATTAATAATATGCATAAAGGATGATCCGGGTAATTGGTTTGTGAAAAATTTTAAAATCTGATTTTATCTCGCTTCCGCTAAATTTTGCAATTTGATTGCTATTTTGATTTTCACAAAACCTAACAGTGGTATCATGAGCCAAACTTTATGCGAATTATTAATTTTTTTTGATTCCATGTATATATGGGTATGAATTTAGAATTATTTATTGGGCATATTTTGTTGTATAAAATTATTATTTTATGAAAAAAAAAATAATTTTGCTGAAAACATTTGTTTTTTTTCCTTTTTCGAATCCGGCGTGATTGTTTTTTTTTTTGGTCAAGTGATTGATTCCTTCACACATGATAGCAGCAGGTTATCAAATCAAAAAAAAAAAAAAAAAAATGGGGCAAGCGTTTTTATGGCAGTGGTTTTGATGCGATCAGGTTTTTTGTTGCAAGCGTTTTTTATTTTTTTTGTTAAAGGGCAAAGTGGCGATTATTATATATATATATATATATATATATATATATATATATAATATTTGTTAGCAAAGCAAACCACAAAAGCTGCTACGGCTTATTAACCTTCTTTGGTCAATAGTGATTCAAGCTAGCAAGGTGCTGGCGTTTTTTTTTTAAAGAAGTAGGACTTTTATTATATATATATATATATATATATAATATATATTATATATATTAATCTTAATAATTTTATAATTAAAATAAAAGAGTTTATTTTAATCTTGAAATTGGATTTCATGCAACATAAAATTACCCATTAAATGATACTTCGTATATATATATGGAATGATTTAATTTATTGATACATATGATGATATGTATGATAATAAATGGGATTGATTATGGACAATTGACCAATATGATTGGATTTATTTTAGTTGGATGTTTGAATGAATGGGTTTTATTAAATGGGGTTACTGTGTACCTCGTCTTTTACGGTTTTCTTCTTGATGTAAATTCTATCTCTCTCTATGTACTTCCCTTATTTAGCGATCAAGGTTTCTATTTAAATTAAATAGTTTAATGTAATAGGATTAGTTAGAATTTTTTGAAGAACCTAGGAGATCGAAAAGGCTTGAAGACCCGTTTGTAATGGAGCCCTGGGTTTAAATGTAATAGTTATATTTAAATGTTTATTCTTTGCACCCTAGGGTTTGACATTTTTAGTTCACTTGGTGGCTCTAGTGAACCAAACTAGAATAAAAGTCCATAATCAATCCGGGTAGAATATAGTATTCTATATATATGCATGCTAGTATTATATATATTATATATTATGCAAACATGCTTTGCATGTTTAAAAATATGACGTATTTTATATATATATTTTAATGCATTAAACAAGATGAGACAAATAATAACAAATCCCTCAAAGTTTTTATTAAAGTCTTAAGCGTTCAAAGATATTTAGAATATCGAGCGTTAAGCCTTCTAGCATGATAAAATTAATAGAGTATTAAATATTTAATATGAGTTTGTTGTGTCACCACAAGGCAAGTATTAAGTATTTAAGATGTTAATTTATCACATTTGATGCTTATAAAGAAAATTGAACAATATTGTTTTGTTGTGTCACCACAAGGGCGATATTTTTCTTTTTTGAATATATGGAAGTGCTAGGTTGGACTTAACTTAGATAATTTTGATTTGGATGTGCCACCACTTGATCAAAATAATCCAAGAGGCAAAACATAAGGAGTTACATGTCGATGTAATTGACAAGGAGTTGTCTACCTATTTATTTATATATAGTTTGTTGTGTCACCACAAGGCTATATATATTTGAAATGGGATCCTTATTCTCACTAGCAAAAACTTTAATTAGATTTTGCTTAGAACTATATAAATGAGGGTAATATAGTTTGAAGAAAATAGTGAGAGATACCAATATAAAATAAGACCTAATTTATTTTGGTAATTAATTAAATGAATGTTTGCTAAAATATTGTCCTTTTACATGCGAAATTTTGAAAATGTCACATTCACTAATTTCAACTGCGAAGCATACTTGATGCTAACAAAGTAATGGGAATAGAACTACAATTTGGTTAAGGAATCTGAGAATTGTTCTCCTTCTTTGAAAAGATTTCTTATGTCCTAAATTAGCCATGCACTACAAAAAGTTGCGAGACAACCTCTGAGGAAGAGATTGCTACTTTTAAGCGGTGGCAAGATGATGCATCGTGGCTCAATGCATCATGCTCGCATCCATGAGTAACGAGCTTCGTCGTCGACATAAAAACATGGATGCTCTACTATGCTTTCTTGCACTTGAGAGTTGTATGGTGAGCAAAGTAGATCGTTAGATATGAAATATCTAAGGAGCTCTTCCGATCTCGGATGATAGAGGGCACTCTGGTTGAGACTCATGTCCTAAAGATGATCAATCTGATTGAGCGTCTTGGACAAACTTGGGTTCGTCGTGGATGGGGAGTTGAGTCAAGATTTAGTCTTGCGGTCACTCCTGACACCTTCTCACAATTTGTTGTGAATTTTCACATGAATAAGTTGGATGTAGCTTGCACGAATTACTTAACATGTTGAAAAGCTGCTGAAGGTCACTTCCCATCCAAGAAGAACCATGTCTTCTTGGTGGATGATTTTTCCAAGAAAGGAAGAGGCCCAAGGTATCTTACGAAAGAAGAAATCCAAGAAGGCTAAGGGAAAGGCGAAAGTGAAGGATCAAAAGAAACTGATCCGACTAGCAAGGAATTTGCTTCCATTGCAATAAAAGCCGGATCATTTGGAAGAGTAACTGCAAGGATTATCTCGTAGAACAAAAGCGAAGAAGAAGCTTGGAGAAGCTTGAATCCTAATCAAGGTTTGTTTATGATTGAAATTAATTTTTCTAAAAGTCGATCTTCTACTTGGGTATTGGATACCGGATGTGGTTCTCACATATGTAATAATATCTGGGGGTAGTCGAAGTAGAAAATTCGAGCAGGGATGAGGTCGCCCTACGAGTGGGAAATGGAGCAAAGGTTCTTTGCATTAGGCTTTGTAGGGACTTATTGTTTATACTTTTGCTTGAGCAAGTTCATTAATTTAAATAATTGTTATTTGGTTCCAAATATCATTACAAACATTATTTCTATCTCTGTATTGGATATGGATGGTTTTAATATTATAATAAAGAACAACAGTTGTTCTATTTATAATGATAATGTTTTATATGGTGTTGGTAATTTACGAAATGGACTTTACATACTTGACTTGCATGAAAATATATTTCAAATTGAACAAACTAAGAAAAGGAAAAGAGATGATGTTAATTATACTTTCATGTGGCACTGTTGACTCGGTCATATTAATGAAACAAGATTATCCAAGTTGCGTAAAGATGGGCTCCTAGAGCTATCGATTATGAATCATATCCAACTTTGTGAATCTTGTCTCATGGGTAAAATGACTAAATCTCCTTTTAGTGGAAAAGGAGAAAGAGTTCTGAGAGTTGTTAGCGTTGGTACACACACGGATGTATGTGGACCTATGACAACGAATTTACGAGGAGGGTATTCTTATTTTATTACATTCAACGGCGACTACTCAAGATTTGGATATGTGTATTTAATGAAATACAAATCTGAATCATTTGAAAAGTTCAAAGAGTTCGAAGTGAAGTTGAGAAGCAAATGGTAAGAGTATTAAGATTCTTGATCGATCGAGGAGGAGAATACTTAAGTGGTGAGTTTCTCGATTGTCTCAAAGAAAATGGTATAATCTCACAATGGACTCCACCGGGGCGCCACAGATTAATGGTGTATCTGAAAGGAGAAATCGAACTTTGTTGGACATGGTTCGATCTATGATGAGCTTCTGAGCCTTCTAGTTTCCTTACGGGATATGCCTAGAATCGGTTTGCATACCTACTTAACAAGGTACCTACAAAATCCGTCCCCAAGACCCCATATATGAGTTATGGACGGGGAGAAACCAAATCTTAAGCATGTTAAGACTTGGGGTTGTCCAACTTATGTGAAAAAGTTTGAAAACGATAAAGTCTGCAGACTAGATCGACAAATGTAGATTTGTGGGATACCCTAAAGAAACATCGGGTATTATTTCTATCATCCAACCGATCAAAAGGTGTTTGTTGCGAAACATCTTTGCCTTCTTGGAAAAGGAGTTTATCCTTGAAGGGTCGGTGGGAGTAAGATATATCTTGAAGAAGTTCAAGAACCACAAAATACTACGAGATCAAAGTGAGGTACCTAACCAAGTAGAGATTCCTTGTGTACCACACCCTATTAAGTAAATCTGAAGAGTACCAAAGATGCCAGACGGTATGGACTTGTCATAGAAGATGATGATGATGAGGTACGCATCATAGATGATGATGATGCATTGAATTACAAACAAAGCATGAGTAGTAAAGACTCAAAGAAGTGGCAAGAAGCCATGAAATCGAGATGGACTCCATGTATATAGAGAACCAAGTATGGACTTTGGTCTCACCACACAAAGGCATTAAGCTATTGGGTGTAAATGGGTCTTTAAAAGAAAGATGGAGCGACGGCAAGGTAGAGACCTATAAGGCTGGATTTGGTTGCAAAAGGTTTCAAACAAAGACAAGGAGTTGACTATGGCGAAACCTTCTCACCAATGAGCAATGATGCTCAAGTCCATTCGGATTTTGCTTGCGATTGCGACTTACCATGACTACGAATCTGGCGGATGGGCGTGAAAGCGGCCTTCCTCAATGGGAAACTTGAGGAGGATGTGTATATGACACAACCGTGGAGGATTTGTTTCAAAGGTTGGAACAAATCAAGTCTCATAAGCTTCTGACGATCCATTTATGGATTAAAGCAAGCTTCTCGTGGGTGGAACATCCGTTTTGATGAGACAATCAAAAGTTTAATTTTATCAAAAATGAGGATGAACCATGTGTGTACAAGAAGGTTAGTGGGGCGCTATTTCATTCCTTGTATTATATGTTGATGATATATTACCGATAGGGAATGATATTCCTATCTTTATAAACAATTAAAATCTGGTTATCTAAACACTTCTCCATGAAGGACTTGGGAGAAGCATCCTATATTTTGGGGATAAAGATCTATAGAGATAGATCTAATAGGATGCTTGGCTTATCCCAAGGCGATACATTGACATGATGCTAAAAGGTTTAGCATGGAAGATTCCAAAAGAGGTCTCATGCTTGGATGAGCCATGGAATACATCTCTCCAAGAAACAAGCCCCAAAGACACACGAGGAGAGAAACCGCATGAGTAAGATTCCTTATGCTTGACAATAGGATCTATCATGTACTGGTATGATATGTACTAGACCGGATGTCGCTCATGCACTTAGTGTAACAAGCGAGATATCGATCGAATCCAAGAAGAAGAACATTTGGAAGGCGTTGAAAAATATCCTAAAGTACTTAAGAAGAACTAAGGATGTATTTCTTGTTTACGGTGGAGTGCGAATTAAAACTAGAGGGCTTCACGGACTCAAGTTTTCAAAGCAGACCAAGATAATGATAAATCCGTTTTGGGGTATGTGTTTACCTTAAGCGGTGGCGCGATGAGTTGGAAAAGTTCAAGCGACAAACGATTCTTGATTCGATGTGATGAGGCGCATTACATAGGCGCAAGTGAAGGCGCAAAGGAAGCTATTTGGATGAAGAAGTTTATTACTCGAACTTGGTGTGGTTCCTAGCATTAAAGGACCATTGCCTTTATTACGTGACAACACTTTGAGTACATTGCATGAAGCTAAGGAACCCGGATCTCATCGTAAATCCAAACACGTGTTGCGGCGATTTCATTTGATCGGAGAGATCATTGAAAGAGGAGATGTCACCACAGGCGTGTGGACTCTCAAGACAATATTGCGAGATCCATTTACTAAAGCGTTAACACAACAAAGGTTTGATCGTCACTTAGAGAAGATGGGTATGAGATACCACGGCGATTGGCTTTAGTGCAAGTGGGAGATTGAAAGTATTATGCATACAAGCCAATCATGTATGATGATAAAAAGCATATCTTGTGTAATCAATCTTATTTATTTATTAATAAAAGAATTATTTATTAAAGGCATTTATTATCTACATGGTGCTTGTTTTAATAATATGTGATAAACCCATAGTTTTAAGCAACGCTTTTAGAATAATGATGATGATCATTCTAATGAGATCTAAATTCTTAGAAAGCTTAAAACTAAAATAGTTCCCAATCATTGGATTACTAAATTGGGGATTAGTGAATCCGGATAGATTGGTACATCGTTGCTTGCTCATTGGATGAGGATGATTGATCTCATGATCATTTGTGTGGAACACTAAAGCAAGTATGTAGGTGCTTATTAGAGAATAAGTTCATTTGAGCGTGACTCGCTAAGGAATACCTAATGGAGTTTTACTTACACATCGATAGGAATTCTCAGTAGTGATAGTAGTACAAATGATCCTTAGACTTGAGATCATCATAGTATCTTATATATAATGAATTACACTTTGACTTATTCCTTAAGTCTCTTAGAGTATATCAAAGGGTATGCTTGGGTGTAATAAGTTATATATGAAGATAATGAATGATCGATAAAGAATCTACCACTTCTAGTAAAAGGAGAAATGCCTATGTGATTCGATAAATGACAACCCAAGAATCCTTGGCCAAGGTGGAATGAAATTAGAAAGTAGTTTCTAATTTGCATTCATTAGGAGTTGTTCATTTAGGAATTGAAATACATATAATTAAATAAAATAAAACTTGACAGTAATTCCATGTCTTATATTTAATTGGGACATTATATGGTGGAAGGATTGAATTATGCAGTAACTATTTACTCAAAGGTTCTTTTATGATTAATGTTGAAATCTATATTATCTGGAAAGTCGTTGATCGCTAGGAGGCTTATCCTATTGTAGAATAAATATTATTTATTTAAATAAATTATTTGTTTAATTTATTTATTTAAATGAGATTAGAATTGTTCTAATTGATTTATTCACAACCTAGGTTTAATATGGAGAACCTAAAGGGTCACACCATAAAAAGGAAGAATAATTATTTAAAAGTTAATGGCATAATTGTAATAATATGTTAAGTATATTTAATTTAATATATGGTGATAGAATAAATTAAATAGCTTAATATTTATTATTTAATATTTTAGAAATATTAAATATAAATTAATAAGAGGAGTCTTATTAATATTATTATAATTATTATTATTTTAATTTCTAAAAGGTTTATGAATTAATTTAATATAAGTACTCTCATTTATTCCTAATTGGATTAGGAAAGAAAATTAGTTAAAGGAGTTTAACTAATTACCCTAATAGGATTAGGGAGCCCATTTAATTAAAAGAGTTTAATTAAATAAATAATACCTTATTTTAATTAAAATAGGGTTACATGATATCTTTATAAGAGGAGTCTTATATATCGGATATCGATATCGTAATTCCTAGATTTTGAGAGAACACCACCTTTTCTATACTGAGATAGGAAAAACTAGGGTTTGAGCCATATATCCATTCTTCTTAAAATTCCTCTTCCTTGGTGGATCACCTATAGAGGCCATACACTTGGGTGGCTTACATTGATCAAAGGAAGGAATCTACCCGGAGATTGAGGAGATCGCGAGAGAAGTAGGAGGTGAACTTCGTACACGAGGAAGCTCGTTTCTACAAGGGTATGATTTCATAATTTCTTATTCTTCGTTTAATTAATAATATGCATAAAGGATGATCCGGGTAATTGGTTTGTGAAAAATTTTAAAATCTAATTTTATTTCGCTTCCGCTAAATTTTGCAATTTGATTGCTACTTTGATTTTCACAAAACCTAACACCCTGGTCATAATCATACCAAAAACTATCCATCAATGCACTATAAGCCACTGAGGACTTTCACCACATCATTCGTCACATTACGGTCATGATTATACCGAATAATTCCTGGTCATAATCATACCAAGTCCATCTATGCACGTAAGCCAAAGATGACTTTTATCACAATATATTCATGAGGATGATGACAATGACATAATAATTCAATAAAACAAGTTCACGGATAAATTTTAAAGATTTATAATTAAATTTATCCAGAAATCAATAACGTTCAAATTGTCAACATGATACTACTTTGTGGAGTAAAATTCAAGAATAATATTCATGTACAAAAAATAAAGTTGAACATAAAAGAAATATATTTTTTGGGTGAATAGTACCCCGTGAATAGTACTTCAGGAATAGTACCCCTAGCCGCTCTTATAGGAGAAAACTTAAAAAATCTTGATCCTTGGTGGCTAGTACCGCAGTTCTCTTCACTGTAGATCATGTGACGATTCGCGGGCGTTCGTGTGAATACCGTAGAGGCGCAGTTCTATTGGATTGCGTTGGAGATTTGAAGCGTTTCAGAATTTTCTATAATCGGTATAAAGTCTAAACACTGAATTAATATGTTTTCGCATGCATCCTATTTTAGGGTTTCGAAATTCTCTTTAAAATTTTTAATTTTCGCTGCTTTTATGTGCTGAAATTTCAACAAGTTTATCAGAGCTACTTGCGAAGATGATTACTTTAGATTACGTGTTTGAATTGTATTAAATATATACAATATATGATGATGCATGTTTACCAATCTGTTATTGAATATATGATATTCTGCGTGTATGCATATTCTAGAATTATAAATTATAACTGTAATATATATGCATGTATATGATGTTCTGTTAATCGTATCTTAGAAGGTGAAATAACAATACAACTTTTGTTCTAATTGGATTAGAAGCATGAAGATTCTGTTTAATATGATTAATCGAAACTGGACATATATGATATGTTTAGGCGTATTGTTATTATGAGTGCTATGGCGGATTTGATATGATTAAAATTGTTTGAGAGATTCAGTATGGAAAATTTTTACAATCTGATTGTAGTTCAAAAAAAAATTCGAAGTATCCCTTGGACCCCCGTCAGTAGCACACGTTGGTGGTCGTGACCCTAATATTTTGTATATAGTTTTATTTAATTGTGTATACAATGTTATGTGCTTATTGTGCTATGCATGGTGCAAAATTATGGCCCTTTTGACCCATAGGTTAGTGGATTTTGGTTTTGAAATACGGTTTGTGTGACGCCCCCAAAATTAGGTTTACGTCACCCATCTTGGGTCGCCACTTACATGGTACATAAATTCAAATACAACTTACTAATATAAGCGCCGTGTGGTGCAATCTGACATAAAGCGTGAGTTTGAATACAAATATTGTCTACTAGATATTATACAAACTAAAAAGGAGTCCTCATTACAACTATTATCACACTATTTCATAGAATAGTGAGGACTACTAATGCTATCTTGGGACCATCACTCTTTTCCCCAGACTAAGTCCCGGTATATATTCTCATTTCACGAAGAGAGCGGTGAAAGAAAGGGTGAGCTCAACTAGCCCGATGAAATAATATTATGACTATGATAATGCGAATAAATTATCAATAGTCTTCAACAATGTTAAACCGATAAAATACAATAGACAACCGGTTTAAGCTGCGGTGAATATCTGATCCATTAAAAGAGTCAAGTAGAAAATAAAGTCTATTATCTTTTAGGTTTTAAAAGGTTTTCATCAATTTTATCACTAAGACTCGGTTTAATGAATAAACCACAATATCTAATCATCCACGTACCACGGTCAAGGATTTTCATCAAATTATCAATTGTCATGACTATATACCGAATCACCCCTAGTCATAATCATACCAAAAACTATCCATCAACGCATTACGAGCCACTTCGAGGACTTTTGTCACATCATTTATATCAAGCCATGATTATACCGAATGATCCTAGTCATAATCATACTAAGTTCATCTATGCACGTAAGCCAAAGATAACATAATATAACATGAGGATGATGACAATGACATAATAATTCAATAAAACAAGTTCAAGAATTATTTAATCCGAGAATTATTAACGTCCAAATTGTCAACATGATCTTTGTTTTGTAGAGTAAAATTCAAGAATGATCGGAAGAATATTTCCATGAAAAGATCTTTGAATGAAACGCAAATATCAAGGATATTCTACTAATTTCATGGAGTATAGAAGTTAAAGTTTTAACCAATTTGGGTATAATAAAGAATGGAATAACAAAAGAAATCATCATGCATGCGGTACTTAGCATAGACGAGTTATTCGATAGAATAATAATAATGGAACCAGTCGGGTGAAATTCACACAAGCGGGATGATCCAACCAGAATAATAAATGCTTTGAATAATAAACAATGGAACCGGTCCTGTAAAACACACGTACATGATATTCCAAATGAATAATAAAGAATAGAATAACGAAGAAGATCACCAAGTATAGGGGATTACTGCATATCTGAGTTATTCAACGAATAAATAAGAATGGAATAATATAAGGATTTCACCAAGTATAGGGTATGGCGTATCACAAGGTTATGTATAGGGTATGCCACTTTTACGAGTTATTCCAATGAATAATAATGAATGGAATAACGAAGTTCTCTTCATGAATAAGAAAGAATAACACCCTTACGAGTACAACAAATAATATTCCCTACTAGTAAAAGACACCTTTGGATATCAAAGTAGTGAAGTACCGAATACTCTTCTTCTTTCTCTCTATAGATTTTTTCTCTATAGCTTCTCTCTATAATTTCTCTCTCTAGAGTTTCAAAGAATTAAATGAGAAAATAATGAAGGAATGAGCTTCTATTTATAGGAAAATAGAATGCATAATAATTAATCCATGAACGGTCCAGATTGATTTACTTTAATCGGCGGTCCATATTTAAAAAGCAAAATCTTTTAAATAAAATATCATATATTCTATTTATATAAAATATTTTACTATGCAAACACTATATCAACACTATGCAACACTATGCATAATAAAATATAATATATTCTATTTATAGAATAACTTTAATAATGTATTCTGTTTTATATAAAAATATGTTTCTGTTTTATTACGTTAATAATATGAATAAAACAAAACGTCATTATCGCTATAATAATTCATATTATTAATCGGCAATAATGGAATCAAACTGAGTGACTTCTCACATAAGCATCAATAGTGTGCTACTATGCAACCACACGTATTACTGTACTTTTACTACCGAGTAGTTCAATAGTATCAACGGTAAAACTTCCGCCGTTATTTCAATAAAATATTTTTGTCGTTTTCTCGATCAAGCAATAATTATGTTAATGGGGTCCACCAATGATTGAGTAGTTGTCGAATATTTCCTGCTAAACCGAATATTCCCTGACCAATCGAATATAATATAACCACTTGCATACTTTGCAAAATTTATAAATACTACCCACAACTATAATATTATCTCAAATTCACACCATAATATTAAAAATTATTTCAACAAAATTTAAATCTTTATTGATAAAATCTGGGGTCTCACAGTTTGCATGTCGTGCCTTTCTATAAATTCTAATGTAATATTCTCTTCTCATCTAAATCCCCTCAAATGTAACTCGAGGTTTCTTTATGTCATGTAATAATCTATAATCGATGAAGATGACAAGATGAAGAGCACGATGGAAAGATGATGATTAAGAGGAGGCACATGCATGAGGAAGATCCAAGAAAGCTTCTATTTTGAAGATCTTTTACCACCTTAGATTGACCTTCAATCTTTCATTATCTTGAAAAGATTGATAGTGGATTGGGCCATTGTGACACCCCCAAATTCTTGTATCTTCCAACCAGATAGATGGTGCTACACGGTACTACCATTCACACATACATTCAATTGAAAAGTCTCAAAAGAACGAATGTCCTCTATATATTTGAAATAATATTAACATTCCCACAGGTTCTTTATAACCATTAAACTTATTCTTGTCATAATATCAAATATATTACAATAATTCACCCTATACTATTACATAAGTAATCTACGAGTTCGTCTTTGCCTTGCCCTTATCCTTGCTGGAGCCTTCGGTCTGTTCGATCTTAGCTGTGTTCATATGGTTCAAGCAAGAGTGAGCATGACTAGCTCAGCAAGTACAATAATTCTAATAAACAATATGCATGAAACATAGGAATCATATATCTTCAATAACTGAACAATAGTTACGAAGTACTATCGATAATTCAAAATAGCACTTCTTTTCCTTCAAAACGTTTTACAACAACAATATCAAGTAAAACATCAATTTCGGTCCAAGACCTTGAGCATTTCATAAGTTCTTTTGAAAAGGACATCCCGACACTAAGTCCGTAAGTCCGACATTTCTTATGAGCACGTCTAGGTGATCAGCCTATTGTACTCTATGTTGATCAACACTACATTCATTAAACATGTGTACGTTTAAGTTGTGGCAACCTCACGTGCCTGTCGTTTGACGAAAAAACATTTTTAGCATACTCAGTCTTCATTTGAAAACCACACAAATATAACTTTGTAAACATTAACCATGCTTGATAGAAACATAATATAAGTCTAGCCGAAAGAGTTGGCTTTGACGTCATCATACCATACTTCATGCGTAAGAATACATAAATTACAAAGCTTGTCCAGATTGAACTGAAACAAGGGTTAGAATACTTGCCTTTAGTGTCTGATATAGTTATAACATGTTCACGTTAAGTCTTTAAGTCTGTATAGTAAATGATAACATTGAAAGTATTATGCACACAAGCCAATCATGTTTGATGATAAAGCATATACTTTGTAACAATCTTATTCATTTATTAATAAAAAGTATTAATTTATTAAAGGCTTTTAATTATCTACATGATGCTGTTTTAAAATATGTGATAAACCCATAGTTTTAAGCAATGCTTTTAGAATAATGATGATGATCATTCTAATGAGATCTAAATTCTTAGAAAGCTTAAAACTAAAATAGTTCCCAATCATTGGATTACTAAATTTTGGATTAGTGAATCCGGATAGATTGGTACATACGTTGCTTGCTCATTGGATGAGGATGATTGATCTCATGATCATTTGTGTGGAGACACTAAAGCAAGTATTTAGGTGCTTATTAGAGAATAAGTTCACTTTGAGCGTTGGCTCGCTAAGGAATACCTAATGGAGTTTTACTTGCTGTCGATAGGAATTCTGTAGTGATAGTAGTAGTACAAGTGATCCTTGGACTTGAGATCATCATAGTATCTTGTGTATGATGAGTTATACTTTGACTTATTCCTTAAGACCCTTAGGGTATATCAAAGGGTATGCTTGGGTATAATAAGTTGTACATGGAGATAATGTATGATCAATAAAGAATCTACCACTTCTAATAAAAGAAGAAATGTCCTATGTGATTCGATAAATAACAACCCAAAGAGTCCTTGGCGGCGCGAATGAAATTAGAAAGGAGTTTCTAATTTGCATTATTTGAGTTATGCATTTAAGAGTCGAAATACATATAATTAAATAAAATAAGACTTGATGAAAATTCCATGTCTTATATTTAATTAGGACATTGTATGGTGGAAGGATTGAATTGTCACGGTAACTATTTACTCAAAGGTTCTTTTATGATTAATGTTGAAATCTATATTATCCGGAAAGTCGTTGATCGCTAGGGAGGCTTATCCTATTGTAGAATAAATATTATTTATTTAAATAAATTAATTGTTTAATTTATTTATTTAAATAAGATTAGAATTGTTCTAATTGATTTATTCACAACCTAGGTTTAATATGGAGAACCTAAAGGGTCACACCATAAAAGGAAGAATAATTATTTAAAAGATAATGCCATAATCGTAATAATATAGTTAAGTATATTTAATTTAATCTATGGTGATAGAATAAATTAAATAGCTTAATATTATTATTTAATATTTTAGAAATATTAAATATAAATAAATAAGAGGAGTCTTATTAATATTATTACAATTATTATTATTTTAATTTCTAAAAGAGTTTAGGAATTAATTTAATATAAGTACTCTCATTTATTCCTAATTGGATTAGGAAGGAAAATTAGTTAAATGAGTTTAATTAATTATCCCTAATAAGATTAGGGAGCTTAATTAATTAAAAGAATTTAATTAATTAAATAAATCCCAATTCCTTAATTGTTAAGGTGGGTTGCCCACATCTATAAATAAGAGGAGTCTTATTATGGGTGTGGGGTTGTTGACTTTTACAACTACGTAATAATTCCAATTTGTTGGAGAGTACGCCCTTTTTCTATACAGATAGGAAAAACTAGGGTTTGAGCCAATACCCCTTCTTCTTGAAAATTCTTTTTCCTTGGTGGATCACCTCTAGAGGCCAAACACTTGGGTGGCTAACGTTGATCAAAGGAAGGAACCAAACCCGGTGGATTCAAGTTGAACGCGAAAAGGATTGGAGGTGAACTTGTACCTGAGGAAGCTCAGATCTTCAAGGGTATGTTTGTTCTTCATATCTTTTCGTTTAATTAATAATTGTGCATAAAGGGTGATCCGGGTATATGGTTTGTAAAATTTTTAAACTCTGATTTTATCTCGCTTCCGCTTACTTTTGCAATTTGATTGCGTTCTTGAATATTACAAACCGAACAGTGGCATTAGAGCCAAACCTTTATGCGAATTATTAATTATTTTAATTTGATATGTATATTGATATGTGTTTAGAACAATTTTATTGGGCATAATTTTATTGTATAAAATTTATTTAAAAAAAAACGGCGAAATCAGTTTGCGGTTTTAAAAAAAAAAGAAAAAAAAAAAGAAGGAAGGAACGGATTTACTAGTTACTATATTATATATATGATATATATATCACTTCCAAGTTAGCAGGAAATCTTGGTATCACGTTAATTGTTAATAGATTACATTAATAATATATATATATAATTCGCTTGATTCCTGCAGTACTATCTATTAAAGATATAGGATCTATGCACGGAAATCAAGGCAACATGTTTCCTGGAATATTTTTTTTCGCCAACTTTGATTACCAAGGTTTATATATATATTATTATTATATATATATAGACATATAATTGTTATATATATATATATATTCTCCAAAAATAATTTTATAATTAAAATAAAAGTTTATTTTAATCTTAAAATAAAAAGTTTATTTTATTATTAAAATAAAAATGTTTATTTTAATTATAAAATTAAATTTCATGCTAACTAATTAGATTTGGAATTGGATTTCAAGATAACTAATTGGAGTTGAAATTGGATTCTATGTTTTCTTAAATAAAGGAGTTTATTTAGATATGAAATAAGATTTCATATTATTCAAAATAAAAGAGTTTATTTGTGAATAGGAAAGAGAATCCTAATTTCCTTAAATAAAGGAGTTTATTTAGATATGAAATATGATTTCATATTATTCAAAATAAAGGAGTTTATTTATGAATAGGAAAGAATCATCATGTTTCCTTTAATAAAGGAGTTTATTTTTTTTTACATGGAATTGGATTCCATAATTAATTAAAATAAAGGAGTTTATTTTGATTACAAATTTTGATTAAAATAAAATAGTTTATTTTATTCAAAATTGGATAAATTAAAATAAAATAGTTTTATTTTGATTTAAATTTGGATTAAAATAAAGGAGTTTATTTTGATTCAAAAATAGATTTTATACTAACTAAATTTGCCCATTAAATGATATCAATATATATATTAAATGTTTATTATTCATAAGATGAATGTTATTTATTGATGCATATGATGATGTGTATGATAATAAATGAGATTGATTATGGACTATTGACCAATGTGATTGGATTTTATTTTAGTTGGATGCATGAATGTATGGGTTTTATTAAATGGGGTCTGCGTGCACTTCGTCTTCTCTAATTTTTACGAATGTAAATTCTATCTCCTCCTATGTACTTCCCTCGATTGGCGATCAAGGTTTCTATTTATTTTAAAATAGTTATGTAATAGGAATAGTTAGAATTAAATTTTGAAAAATTGGAGATCAAGGAGCAAGGAGGCGCTTGAAACCCCGTTTGTAATGGAGCCCAGGGTTTAAATGTAATAGTTATATTTAAATATTATTTCTTGCACCCCTTGGGGTTTGACCTTTTGGTTCACTTGGTGGCTCTAGTGAACCAAACTAGAATAAAAGTTCATAATCAATCCGGGTAGAATATAGTATTCTATATGTGCATGCTTATAGTATATATATTATATATTATGCAAACATGCTTCGCATGTTCATTAATATGATGCGTATTTTATATATATATATGTGCATGCACGCTAAACAAGATGAGACAAATTAATAACAAACCCCTCAATTTTTATATTAAGTCCTAAGCGTTCAAAGATATTTGGAATATCGAACGTCGCCTTTCTAGCATGATAAAATTAATAGAGTATTAAATATTTAATATGAGTTTGTTGTGTCACCACAAGGCAAGTATTAAGTATTTAAGATGTTAATTTATCACATTTGATGCTTATAAAGAAAATTGAACAATATTGTTTTGTTGTGTCACCACAAGGATGATATTTTTCTTTTTGAATATATGGAGTACTAGGTCGGACTTAACTTGGATGATTTTGATTCTATGTGCCACCACTTGATCAAAATAATCTAAGAGGCAAAAGAAAAGGAGTTGCATAGTTGATGTAATTGACAAAAGTTGTCTACCTATTTATTTATATATAGTTTGTTGTGTCACCACACAAGGCTATATGTATTTGAAATGGGATCCTTATTCTCACTAGCAAATCTTTAATTAGATTTTGCTTAACTATATAAGTGAGGGTAATATAGTTTGAAGAAAATAGTGGAAGATACCAATTTAAAACAAGACCTAATTTATTTTGGTAATTAATAAAAGAATGTATGTTAAAATGTTGTTAAATACAAATTCATTTAAGTAATTTTACAATGTCTAAATTACTATCAACTTTAAAACATATTAGATGTTATTTAATCTGACCAAATTAAACGGATTGGTTAAGGAATTTGAGAATAGTTCTCATAGGTGAAAAAGCTATCTTATGTCCTTAATACGCCTATCCTCGCAATGGTTGCGCATAATGCCTCTGAGGAAGAGATTGCTACTTTTAGAAAGTGGCAAGATGATGCATGATTGGCTCAATGCATCATGCTCGCATCCATGAGTAACGAGCTTGACGTCGGCATGATGAAACTATGGATGCTCCTACTATATTCCCGCACATCAAGTAGTTGATGGTGAGGAAAGTAGGGGCGATAGATATCGAGATATCTAAGGAGCTCTTCCGATCTAGAATGGCCAATGGCACTATAATGCATGGATAAAAGTTCTTAACATAATCAATTTGATTGATCAATTAGGACAACTAGTTTTGTCATGGATGGAGAGTTGAGCCAAGATTTGATCTTGCACTCACTCCCTTACTCCTTTCACAATTGTTGTGAATTTTCATATGAACAAGCTAGATATCGCCTTCATTGATTTGCTTAACATGTTGAAAAATGTTGAGAGTCATTTTCCAACCAAGAAAGATCAAGTCTTCTTTGGTAGGGGCCAAAGGATCTTCCGAAAGAAGAACGATTCAAAGAAGGTAAATAGAAAGGCATAAACAAAGGATAATAAGAACAAAAGCGATCACGGATAGCAAAGGAGCTTGCTTCCACCGCAATAAGCTTTGGACAACGGAAAGAAACTTCGAGAAGCATCTTGCGAGAGGCTAACCAAAGAAGCTTAGTGAAGTTTGGTTACAAATACAAATTTGTTCATGATTTAAAATAAATTTTCTTTAAGTCAATGTTCTACTTGGGTATTGGATCTGAGACTTTGGTTATCATAAATATAGATTAATGAAGGAACCAAGCGAAGTAGAAATCTAAACAAATATAAGTAATCCTATGTGTAGAAAATGAAGCAAAGGTTCTTTGCATTAGCCATAGAAACTTATAGTTTAGCAATGCCTACGGAAAATCTATTAAGTCGATAAGTTGTTATTGTATTCCGATTCTTGTTAGAAACATAATTTCCATTTTATTGTTGGACAATGAAATTTTGGTATTATAATTAAGAACAATTGTTGTTCTATTTATAATAATAATGTTATGTATAGAATCGAATATTACTTAATAAATTTAGTATACTTGACTTACATGAAAATAATTTTGCATATTTAACAAATTAGTATAAGAAAAGGAGATGATCATTCAAAGAGTTGAATGTGTGTATTTGCTAAAATATAAGTGTGAATTATTTGAAAGGTTCAAAGAATTGGAAGTGAAACAAATTGGCAATGTATTAAGATTCTTTGATTAGATCAAGGAATAAATACTTGTGCAATAAGTTTCTAGATCATCTCAAATGGTTTTCTCATAATGGACACATCCTGATACGCAATAATTGATTGATGTATATGAATGAAAATTCATACCTTGTTGAACATGGTACGGTCCAAAATGATTTTACCGAGCATTCCAAAGATCCTTCAGGATCATGTCCTAGAAATGGTCGTGCATATCTCTTAAAAGGTAACCTCAAAATCCAAATTTCAAGACTCCATAAAAGTTATGGATAGGGGAGGATTCTAATCTTAAGTATATTAAGATAAGGGGTTGTCTAACTTATGTGAAAAGGTTTGAAGGATAAGCTTGGGACAAGATTTGACATATCTGATTTGTGGGACATCCTAAAGTAAGTTTAGGGTATATGTTCTATAATTCTACTTAGTAAAAAGTGTTTGCTTTCTGAAACACGCCTTTCTAAGATAAAGGTGTTTATCATTGAAGGGGCTAGTGGGAGGATAATAGATCTTGAAGAGTTCAAGAACCACAAAACACTATAAGTCTAATAAGAGGAACACAGTAGATAGACCTATTGTACCACAAACCGAATTGTAAATGCGGAATAGTCTTGAAGATACCGGGAGGTATGGATTCATCATGGATGATGATGATGAGGTACGATCATAGAAGATGATGATCCAGTTACATACGATGAGGTAAGAGTTCTAGTGTGTACAAAAGGGACAGTGGGAGCGTCGTGACATTCCTAGTATTATATGTTGATATACTACGGATAAGGAATGACATACCAATGCTACAATCAGTAAAGATAAAGTTGTCTAAACAATCCTCCATGAATGATTTGGGAAGAGTATCATTATTGGGGATGCAAATCTATATAGATAGATTTAAAAGGATGCTCAACTTAACCCAAGGAACGTATATTTATATGATGCTAAAGTCGTTTAGCATGGCAAACTCCAAGAGATGTCTCATGTCGATGAGCTATGGAGTGTATCTCTCTTAATAGTCCCCACAGACTCCTGAAAAGAGAGGTCGCATGAGTGACAATCATGTATGCAATGAAATGTACGAGACCTGATGTTGATCAGTCATATTATGGAGAAGTTCACTATGAGTCAGTGAAAAACATCTTAAAGTGCTTAACCGGCACTAAGGATGTGATCATATTCATGGTGGGTCTAAATTAAAACTAGAGGGCTTAACAGACTCAAGTTTTTCAGACAGACCAAAACGATAGAAAATCCACTTTAAGGTAAAGTGTTATCTTGAATAAAGGTGCGATTGAATTGAAAGGTTCCAAACAAAGAAAGAGTTCTTTGGTTTAGTGATAAAGACAAAGTATATAGCTATAAATGAAGTCTGCAAGTTGATTGTTTGGATTAAAAGTTCATTCTGTAACTAGAAATAGTTCCTAAGTCTCATCTTGAATCTAAACATGTGTTGTGGCACTTTCATTTGATTATTAGAATCATTGAAAGATGAGAAATCACTATAGAGATAGAGGACTCTCAAGAACAACATTACATATCCATTAACTAAAGCTTATCCAACAGCAGGATAATCGTCACTTAGAGAAGAAGAGTATAAGATACCATGACGATTGGCTTTAGTGTAAGTGGGAGATTGAAAGTAGTATGCACACAAGCCAATCATGTTTGATGATAAAGCATATACTTTGTAACAATCTTATTCATTTATTAATAAAAAGTATTAATTTATTAAAGGCTTTTAATTATCTACATGATCTTTGTTTTAAAATATGTGATAAACCCATAGTTTTAAGCAATGCTTTTAGAATAATGATGATGATCATTCTAATGAGATCTAAATTCTTAGAAAGCTTAAAACTAATATAGTTCCCAATCATTGGATTACTAAATTGGGGATTAGTGAATCCGGATAGATTGGTACATCGTTGCTTGCTCATTAGATGAGGATGATTGATCTCATGATCATTTGTGTGGAGACACTAAAGCAAGTATTTAGGTGCTTATTAGAGAATAAGTTCATTTGAGCGTTGGCTCGCTAAGGAATACCTAATGGAGTTTTACTTGCTGTCAATAGGAATTCTGTAGTGATAGTAGTACAAGTGATCCTTGGACTTGAGATCATCATAGTATCTTGTGTATGATGAGTTATACTTTAACTTATTCCTTAAGACCCTTAGGGTATATCAAAGGGTATGCTTGGGTATAATAAGTTGTATATGGAGATAATGTATGATCGATAAAGAATCTACCACTTCTAATAAAAGAAGAGAAATGTCCTATGTGATTCGATAAATGACAACCCGGTAGAGTCCTTGGCGGCGTAATGAAATTAGAAAGGAGTTTCTAATTTGCATTATTTGGAGTTATGCATTTAAGAGTCGAAATACATATAATTAAATAAAATAAGACTTGTGAAAATTCCATGTCTTATATTTAATTGGGACATTGTATGGTGGAAGGATTGAATTGTACGGTAACTATTTACTCAAAGGTTCTTTTATGATTAATGTTGAAATCTATATTATCTGGAAAGTTGTTGATCGCTAGGGAGGCTTATCCCTATTGTAGAATAAATATTATTTATTTAAATAAATTAATTGTTTAATTTATTTATTTAAATAAGATTAGAATTGTTCTAATTGATTTATTCACAACCGGTTTAATATGGAGAACCTAAAGGGTCACACCATAAAAGGAAGAATAATTATTTAAGAAGATAATGCCATAATCGTAATAATATGTTAAGTATATTTAATTTAATCTATGGTGATAGAATAAATTAAATAGCTTAATATTATTATTTAATATTTTAGAAATATTAAATATAAATAAATAAGAGGAGTCTTATTAATATTATTACAATTATTATTATTTTAATTTCTAAAAGAGTTTAGGAATTAATTTAATATAAGTACTCTCATTTATTCCTAATTGGATTAGGAAGGAAAATTTGTTAAAGGAGTTTAATTAATTATCCCTAATAAGATTAGGGAGCTTAATTAATTAAAAGAATTTAATTAATTAAATAAATCCCAATTCCTTAATTGTTAAGGTGGGTTGCCCACATCTATAAATAAGAGGAGTCTTATTATGGGTGTGGGGTTGTTGACTTTTACAACTACGTAATAATTCCAATTTGTTGGAGAGTACGCCCTTTTTCTATACAGATAGGAAAAACTAGGGTTTGAGCCAATACCCCTTCTTCTTGAAAATTCTTTTCCTTGGTGGATCACCTCTAGAGGCCAAACACTTGGGTGGCTAACGTTGATCAAAGGAAGGAACCAAACCCGGTGGATTCAAGTTGAACGCGAAAAAGATTGGAGGTGAACTTATACCTGAGGAAGCTCGGATCTTCAAGGGTACGTTTGTTCTTCATATCTTTTCGTTTAATTAATAATTGTGCATAAAGGGTGATCCGGGTATATGGTTTGTAAAATTTTTAAACTCTGATTTTATCTCGCTTCCGCTTACTTTTGCAATTTGATTGCGTTCTTGAATATTACAAACCGAACAAACATCACATAACACATTAGGTCAGTAATGAACATACATGGTTCCTAATAAATCTTACCCTTCTTCTCAATCTAATTATAACTTAGATTTGTTATTATTTGTTCTGGTTTTTCCGATATAGTTCACATTGTTCTTACGTTCATGTTCAATTCATTATCTTTAACATTTAGTCATCATACTCTATGGTTTAACAATACCTTATAATGTTAAATATAATCTTTACTTCTTTGATAAACTGTTACCATTCTTTCTCTACTTGTAAACATTCCTTACTATGCCTCTCTCTTAAGTCTCAGTATTGCATACGCTAATCATCCTTAGACAACTTCATGACTGCGCATTTGACTTTCGATAGTGATGGTTGAGTCCCAAGATGCGGCACACCACATATAACATATTGGGTAAGCGCCATTCGTGACTCTCGCTGAAGGTTGTGACATCGTTTGCTCGGTCTTTGGGCCTTGACTCTGTGCCTTAGGTTGGCCACCATTGCTGACTCATACCCTCATATATAGCTTTGTGATTTTCAACTTTGCGAATTTCCGGACGCATAACTTATTCATTATAAGTCCGAATTGGCTTGTTCAAAAGCCTGCGGTTCACAAATTACATACTCTATGCCTTCATACAAGAATTTTATCTATTTGACTTCGTTTGCTAAAAATTCACCTATTAGTTCATTTTTAACAAAAATGGTAAACGTTCATGAACGTTCAACGCTCGTTTCTTCATTCTAAGTCGAAATCCGGTCATTTTCGAGTCCACAACTCTATAATGCCAAATATGACTTGTCTCCATCGTAAACCAACATTTTCGAGTTCAAACCCAAAATTCAACTTCTATTCCGAGAATTTCACGAATTCGACGATTATCACTCAATCGTGAGATTTTCGGCGAAACTTCATTACTAACGATATGATCATTGTTCTAAATGGATTCTAACCATCATATGAACATTTCAAACTACATATTACAACAACTTATTTTCAAGTTCGGTTTTAACTTAGTCCTCATAAGTTCATGACTTAATAACTTATAAACTACAAATTTTCATTCCTTATGACTTATTATAGATTTAAGTCCTTTAATCAACATTCTCACATCTAATCAAACATACTAACTTCATATGGCAAACATATGACAAGTTCATCATAAGTTCATAACTTATTTATGTTCAAGTTACTTATTTATGACTTATTCGGCTTAAGTCCATTGCTTATTCAATTCTTATATGTTCTTAGCATACATGCTTATTAGACTACACTTCTTCTATCACCCTACAATGATAGAGATAGAAAATTATTAGACAAGAGCCTTACCCTTGACGAACTAGTCTTCTTCTTCTTTGAAAATCTAACAAAGGATGTTTGTCTTAAAAGTGCTTATTCTCTCTAACCAATAAGTTGTTTTTATTGGAAGTTGTTGCTGTTTTGAACAAGTGATAAATGACTAGCAATCTCCTTCTATTTATAGGAAAGCCAAAGTGAGGGCATTATGGACATTAGAACATCCCACCTCCTTAACTAACCTCCTTACTATTCATTTGCTTATCAATTAAGTATACTTGCTAGCCACACTAATTACTTGGACAACACAAAACATATCCAATGTTTGGCCATCACATAAAGTACTTGGTCACCAAGATAACCCATATTAACCTTGGTTGGTCCATGGATCAAGCCTAACCCATTGGATCATTAATTGGTCTTGCATTAAGTTACTTTGGACTTTTGATTAATAAACACCTAGGTTTGTACATCCAATTCTTATTGGACTCTACCAATTTGTTAACAATCCTACAAGTCTCACTTAATTGGCTAAAAGCCTTATTACATATACTATACGTATAATCCTTGTATTCTAACTCGTTTATTAATTCGTAATATATGTTATTCCATTCTTCGTACATACTCATATAATACTTTGTATTATACTTGTATTCAATACCTCGTACAATACTTACGTATCATACGATCAATATACTCTCTTCTTATCGCTTAATATTCCTAACGTTCTCTAATTAAGTCTGCATGTGAAATATTGCATTTTCCATACTTAGATTATTATTACATAATCCATCTCACCTTGATAGTATAACGTTACGTATTTCTCGGAAGTTCAAAAATAATTCCCTAGCGGAAATTGATGAATAGTGTTTTTCGAAAAATTTCTCAGAAAACTTTTATTTTCGTCTTGGAAATTCAAACACTTTAATTCATTCACGTTGTTAAAATACTACGATGTTCCGGCATTTCTAGGTTATACAATGATATTCATCTTACTAACACATAATAATAACAAATAATATTATTATATTCATTATTTAAAGTATTTACAAAAGGTTCAATTTTCTATGGGCGTTACACTCTCTCCCCCTTATAAGGATTCTGTCCCCAGAATCTCGCTATAAAAAAAATTACACAAACAAATGAGGGTAATTCTTTTTCATCTTTTCTTCCAATTCCAACACTGCTTTTTCTGCATCGTGGTTCTTCCATATCACCTTCACGGAAGGTATGACTTTGTTCCGCAGAACTTGCTCTTTCCTATCGACAATTTGAATCGACATCTCTTCATACGTTAAGTCCTTCTCGATATGAATAGGCTCATATTCTATCACGTGTTTATAATCCAGCTTATAAGGATGTAATACAGATACGTGAAACACATTATGTATTCATTCTAGGTCCGAGGGTAATGCTATCATGTATGCTACCTCACCCACCCGTTTTAACACTTCAAAAGGTCCTATAAACCTCAGACTTAACTTTCCCTTCTTTCCAAAGCGTATTTTTCCTTTCCAGGGAGATACCTTTAGAAATATATACGAACCTACTTCAAACTCATTATTTTCTCAATGCGAGTCTGTAAATTTCTTCTGTCTGTCTTGAGCTGCTAAGAAACGCATTTGTATCAACTTCACTATATCCGCTGTTTGCTTCACCATTTCTGGTCCTAGCATTCGGCGTTCTCCTACTTCATCATAGTACAATGGTGTTCTGCACTTCCTCATATATAAAGCTTCATAAGGTGGCATACCTATGCTTTCATGATAATTATTGTTATACGCAAACTCTACTAATGGTAGATGATCATCCCAACTACCTTTAAATTCCATGACATAATATCTCAACATATCTTCTAACGTCTGAATTATTCTCTCGCTCTGTCCATCAGTTTGTGGATGGTACGCCGTACTCATCTTCAACTATGTTCCCAACTGCTCTTATAGACTCCTCCAAAAGTTCGATGTGAATCATGGATCACGATATGACACAATTGATACTGGTGCTCCACGTCTGGAAATTATTTCCTTAACATAAAGTGTAGCTAACTGGTCTAAGTTATACTTGACCCTAATTGGTAAAAAGTGAGCCGACGTCGTCAACCGGTCCACTATCACCCAAATTGCATCATACCCTTTCGTTGTAGTTGGAAGTCCCACCACAAAATCCATCGTGATATTCTCCCACTTCCATTCCAGAATTTCCAATGACTGTAACAAGCCACTTGGTCGTTGATGTTCGGCCTTAACTTTTTGACAAGTCAAGCACCTACTCATATACTCAGCTATTTCTCTCTTCATGTTCTGCCACCAGAAAACTCTGTCGAAGGTCTTGATACATCTTAGTACTACCAGGATGAATCAAAAACCTGGAACTGTGAGACTCTTGTAATACCTGCTCCTTTACTTCCGTATCATTCGGAACCCAAGTTCTTCCTTCAAATCTTAATAATCCCTCATTATCAAGACTGTACTTAGTATCTTTTTCATTGGCTAGCCACTCCTTTATCCGATCACACTCATCAGTTTTGAGTTACACATCCTTAACTCTCATTACGATGGTAGATTGCATCTCCATCGTAAACAGTATTTGTCCTACTTCACTCGGAAACTTCACTTCTAATTCCATCCTAGCCATCTCTGTTATTAACTCAGATTGAGCCGTTAACAAAGACAACTTTTCCCGACCCTTCCTACTTAAGGCGTCGGCAACTACATTGGCTTTTCCAGGGTGATACAGGATTTCACAGTCGTAATCCTTTATCAACTCTAGCCATCTCCTTTGTCTCATATTCAACTCCTTTTGTGTGAAGATATATTTTAGACTCTTGTGGTCCGTTTATATCTCACATTTTTCTCCGTAAAGATAATGTCTCCCTATCTTTAAGGCAAAAACTACTGCGGCCAGTTCCAGATCATGAGTAGGGTAAACTTTCTCATAATCCTTCAACTGCCTAGATGCATATGCAATGACATTGCCATGTTGTATGAGCACGTAACCAAGTCCTCTATGTGAAGCATCGCTATAAACTATAAAATTTCTTGTGTCATCGGGTAATGACAAAACAGGTGCTTCACTCAACCTCTTCTTTAGTTCTTGAAAATTGTCCTCGCATTTGTCCGTCCAGACGTATTTTACCGTCTTCCTTGTAAAATTAGTCAACGGAGTAGCTATCTTCGAAAATCCTGGATGAATCTCTGATCATAACCCGTTAACCCTAGGAAACTCTGCACCTCAATCGGCGTTTTCGGTTGTTCCAAATTCATCACGGCTTCCACCTTCGCTGGATCTACCAAAATCCCCACATGGTCAATGACATGACCTAAAAACTATACCTTCTCCAACCAAAATTCACACTTAGTGAACTTCGTATGCAACTTCTCCTTCCTTAGTGTCTCGAACACTAATCTTAGGTGCTCAGCATGATCTTCTGGTGTCTTAGAATAGACTAGAATATCATCGATAAACATCACGATGATCTTGTCCAAATATTGTTTGAACACTCTGTTCATCATATCCATAAATGCAGATGGTGCATTAGTCAACCCAAATGACATCACTAGAAACTCGTAATGACCATAACGAGTCCTGATTGCTGTCTTTGGTACATCCTCCTTTCTAACCTTCAACTGGTGATACCCCATTCTTAAATCTATTTTAGAAAAATACTTAGCCCCTTTCAATAGATCAAAGAGATCATTGATCCTGGGCAATGGGTATTTATTTTTTATCGTTAACTTGTTCAACTCTTTGTAGTCGATACAAAGTCTTAACGATCCATCCTTCTTCTTGACAAACAATACCGGTGCTCCCCACGGTGAAACACTCGGTTGAATGTACTTCCTGTCCAACAATTCTTGTAACTGCACCATCAACTCCTTCATCTCCACTAGCGCCATACGATACGGTGCCCTGGAAACTGGTGCCACTCTTGGAACAATGTCTATTACAAACTTAGTCTCCCTATCCGGCGGAAGACCCGGCAGT
The DNA here is from genome assembly GCA_020205615.1 of Panax quinquefolius. NCBI lineage: Eukaryota > Viridiplantae > Streptophyta > Magnoliopsida > Apiales > Araliaceae > Panax > Panax quinquefolius. The sequence goes on along the minus strand of CM035161.1, from coordinate 76,993,659 downwards.
TTACTCAGAAATACATCAGCGAATTCTCTAACTATAGTATTTGTTCCATGGTTGTTACCACTCTCTGGGTATCAACAACATGACACAGATAATGTGACGCCCCCAAAATAGGTATACATCACCTATTCTAAATCGCCAAATACACGGTACATAATACAAATACAATCTTTAATATACAACAAGAGAGCTGTGAGTTTTAATACAAATATTGTCTTCTAGACAATATCCACTCTCAGAATAAGTCTTCATTACATTTATTGTCACACTATTTAACAGAATAGTGAGGACTACTAATACTACCATCTGGACCGTCACTCCGTTCCCCGACTAGTCCCGGCTACGTTCTCATTTTCTGAAGAGAACAGTGAAAGAAAGGGTGAGCTCAACAAGCCCAGTAAGAAATATTATGACTAAGATAATGCAGAATAAATTATCATTAGTCTTCAACAGTGTTAAACTGATAAAATATAATAGACATCAAGTTTAACTGCAGCGGAATATGCAATCCATTAAAAGAGTCAAGTAGAGAATAAAATCTACAATCTTTTATGATTTAAAAGGTTTTTCATCACTTTTATCATTGGGACTCAACTTAATAAATATTCCACATCATCCCTGCACTACGGCCAAGGATATTCATTAGTATCACAACCACAAATTATCCATGCACTACGGACCAAGGATATTTGTGTATTCATCAATGGTCATGATCATGCCAACAACTGTCCATCAATGCACTACGGGCCAATGAGGACTTTTATCACATCATTTGTAACATTACGGTCATGATTACACCGAATAATCCCTGGTCATAATCATACCAAGTCCATCTATGCACTACTGGCCACAGATGACTTCCAACAAAATATAAATATGAGGACGATGACAATGATATAAGAATTCAATAAAACAAGTTCAAGAATTAATTTATTCGGGAACTAATAACGTCCAAATTGTCAACATGATACTTCTTTGTAGAGTAAAATTCAAGAATGCTCAGAAAAATATTTCCACGAAAAGATATTGGATGAAATGCAAATATCAAGGATATTATACTAATTTCATGGAGTATAGAAGTCAAAACTTTAACCAACTAAGTATAATAAAGAATGGAATAACAAAAGAAATCACCATGCATGCGGTACTTCGCATAGACAGGTTATTCCGACAGAATAATAAATAACGGAACCAGGTCAAGCGTAACACGCAATGACAGGATATTCCAACAGAATAATAATGAATGGAATAACAACAGAAATCACCATGCATGCGGTACTTCGCATAGACAGGTTAGTCCAACAGAATAATAAATAACGGAACCGGTCCCACCGTAAAGCGCACGCAGACGAGGATATTCCAATGTAATAATAAAGATTTTAACCAGTCCGACGTAAAAGCATGAGATAGGATATTCCAATGTAATAATACTGAGAATGGAATAACAATGCAATTTCACCATGTATGCGGTACTTCACATGATGCAGTTATTCCAAATAGAATAATAAATAATGGAATAACAGAAGAATTACACCAAGTATAGGGTAGACCGCGTATACAGGTTATTCCAACAGAATAATAAAGAATGGAATAACAGAAGTTCTCCTCATGAATAATTTTCTTCTTTCTCTCTATAGTTTTCTCTCTCTAGAGTTTCAGTGAATTTGTAAGAAATAATGAAGGAATGAACTTCTATTTAGAGAAGAATGGACTGAATAGTAACCAATCCATGAACGGTTAAACGGATGGTCCAGATTGGTTTACAATAAAATATAATATATTCTATTTATAATCTAATAAAATGAATAACTTTATAAAAGTATTCTGTTTTATATAAAAAGATTTTACTATGCAAACATTATGCAGTCACTATGCAAGCACTATGCATAATAAAATATAATATATTCTAATTATTGTCTAATAAAATAGATAACTTTATAAAAATATTCTGTTTTATATAAAATGATTTTACTATTAGCTTAATAAAATGAATAACTTTATAAAAATATTCTATTTTATATAAAAATCTTTTCTGTTTTATTACATTAATAATACTAATAAAACCAAACTTCATCATCATTATCATAATTCACACTATTAATCGACCAGGTCGTTCCCAGGAAAGAGAGGGATTTACAATAAGGATTTCTCCCCATTGGCGCACAATTAGGTGACCAAACCTCTCCTTGGCAGAACTTCTAAACATCGTTAATAATGTAAATAATAATATTAACAACTTTGTTATCTCAATTATTGATTTAATAGTATATAAAATATTGACAATAATTGAATCAAATAACGTGAGATACTATGCAACAATTACTGAAGCAATAATTGAACAAAACTGAGTGATTTCTCATGTAAGCATCAATAATCAATACCGTGTGCTACTATACAACCATGTGTATTCCTGTACTTTTAACACTGGGTGTTTCAACAGTTAACTGTAAAACTTCCGTCGTTATTTTCATAAAATATATATTTTTTTGTCGATTTCTCAATCCGACAATAATTCTGTTGTAGGGTTCACTAATGATTATGTCGTCGTACAAATATTCCTTGTTAAAACGAATATTCCTCGACCAATCGAATATTATAAACAACTTGCGTACTTTAAAATTTTTTTAAATATTACCCACAACTATAACATTATATCAAATTCATTCCATAATATTTAAAAATGATAATTATAGAAAATTCATCTTTATTCATAAAAGTTGGGATCTTACAATCTCCCATTCTTATGAAATTTCACCCTCGAAATTAGGGTACATACCTGGTATGTCGAAGTGGTAAGGATACGTTGAATTCATTTCAGATTCTAACTACCAGGTCATTTCCTCAACATCGTGGTTCCTTCATAAAACTTTGACTTGAGGTATAACCTTAGAGCGTAGAATATGTTCCTTTTTATCCAAGATTTGAACAGAAACCTCTTCATACGTTAAATCTTTCACTATTTCGTCTGGTTCTAACTCAATAATGTGGTTCGGGTCTTTCACATATTTACGTAACATGGATATATGAAAAATATTATGAACACGAGACATACTTGGCGGTAAAGCGAGTCTATGGGCTACAGTCCCTACTCTATCGAGGATTAAAAATGGGCCAATGAATCGAGGATTGAGCTTTCCTCTCTTTCCAAATCTCGTAACTCTTTTCCATGGAGCAAGATGTAATAACACATGATCTCTAATATCGAATTCCACGTCCTTTCGATGAAGATCAGCATAACTCTTTTGTCGGTCTTGTGAGGTATTTATACGTTGTCGGACCGTTTGAATCTTTTCCGTAGTCATACGTACCAACTCCAGTCCCAACAACGTTGTTTCACCCACCTCATCCCAGCATACTGGAAAAGACACTTTCTTCCATACAACGCCTCGAATGGAACCATGTCAATACTTGCTTGATAATTGTTGTTGTAGGAAAACTCCACCAATGGTAAGAACTTGTCTCAACTTCCCTTGAAGTCAATGACACATAGTCTTAATAAATCTGCAAGTTAAGTTTGAATATGCCGAACTAAATCGTAAATCCATGCCCATAGCTTTTTGTACACTAACCCAAAATCTTAAAGTGAATCTTGGGTCTCGATCAGAAACTATGGATATTGGCATACCATGCAATCTTACAACCTCATTTATGTATATACGAGCATGACGTTCAAGTGTATAAGTTTCTCGTATTGGTAAGAAATGAGCAGACTTGGTCAATCTATCAACAATGACCCAAATTGCGTCTATGCCTTGAGAAACCTTAGGAAGACCAGTAACGAAATCCATGGTAATGTGCTCCCACTTCCATTCTGGAATTTCAAGTGGTTGCAATGGACCTTTTGGTACTTGATGTTCCGCCTTGACTCGTTGACAAGTTATACACCTTGAGATAAAAAGTGATATCTCTCTCTTCATATTTCCCCACCAAAATGTATGTCGAAGATCATGATACATTTTGGTACTCCCAAGATGGATTGTAAACGGTGTGTTGTGTGCCTCCATCATGATTTTATACTTTAAATTAGGGTCGTTAGGAACACAAAGTTTGGAGTTGACTTAAAGTATTCCTTCTTCATCGATTCTTGCTTCCGGCATAGCACCTTCTTGCACTTTCTTCCTCATACGCATCAGCTCCAGGTCTATAATTTGAGTAGCTTTAACTTTATCGATTAAAGTCGGTTCTACTCGTATATTCACCATCATCACGTGGGTCCCTGGAGTCTTTATCTCTATCTCCATCCTTTACAAGTCATACAAAATGGGCCTTTGCGTTGACAATATCGCTTTTCGTACCAAGATATGATCTTCTACTCAATGTCGCCAACTACCACGTTCGCTTTTCGGGATGGTATTGGATGGTATGATCATAATCTTTCAATAGTTCAAGCCAACGTCATTGTCGCATGTTGAGTTCCTTTTGAGTGAAGAAATATTTGAGGCTTTTATGATCCGTAAAGATCTCCACTTTCTCCCCATACAAGTAGTGCCTCCAAATTTTAAGTGCGAAGACAACAGCTGCCAACTCTAGATCATGAGTAGAATAATTCCTCACATATTCTTTGAGTTGTCGAGAGGCATAGGCTATGACTTTCCCATGTTACATGAGAACACATCCTAACCCTTTGCCCGAAGCATCACTGTAGATGACAAATCCCTCCGAGCCAGATGGTATTGTCGAACAGGGTGTGAAATGAGCCTCCTCTTGAGTTCTTGAAAACTCTTCTCGCATTCCTCACTCCAACCGAATTTTGTATCTTTCCGAAGTCAACTGAGTTAAGGGAGTAGCGATTTGAGAAAACCCTTCTACGAATCTCTGATAATAACTAGCTAAGTCGAGAAAGCTATGTACTTCGGTCACTGATTTAGGTTGCTCCCAGTTTTGAATATCTTCAATCATCACTGTGTCAACATATATTCCATGACTTGATACCACGTGCCCAAGTAATGCTACTTCCTCAAGCCAGAACTCGCATTTCTTCAACTTGGCATAGAGCTTATATTCACGAAACTTTTGAAGTATTAGCCTCAAGTGTTGCTCATAATCTTCACGACTTTTGGAATAAATAAGGATGTCATCAATAAAGACGACCACAAAGTGATCCAAATATTCCTTAAATACTTGGTTCATCATATCCATGAAGGCAGCAGGAGCATTAGTCAATCCAAAAGACATGACTAGGAATTCATAATGCCGTCGCATCGAGTTAAAAGCCGTCTTTAGAATGTCATCTGTTCTAATCTTCAATTGGTGATATCCGGAACAAAGATCAATCTTTGAAAAGAATTTGGCGCCTTGCAACTGGTTAAACAGGCCATCAATACGTGGCAATGGGTACCTATTTTTGATGGTGACATGATTCAAGTCCTGATAATCAATACAAAGTTGCATACTCCCATCTTTCATCTTCACGAATAGAACAGGAGCACCCCAAGGAGAAGTACTAGGACGAATAAAGCCAATGTCTAACAATTCCTATAGTTGGGTCTTTAACTCCTGAAATTCAATAGGAGCCATTCGATATGGGGCTTTGGAAATGGGTTTTGTACCGGGTTCAAGGTCGATACAAAATTCAATTTCACGATTCAGATTGATTTACTTTAAACAGACGGTCCAGATTGGTTTATAATAAAATATAATATATTCTATTTATAATCTAATAAAATGAATAACTTTACAAAAGTATTATGTTTTATATAAAAAGATTTTACTATGTAAACACTATACAAGCATTATGCAAATACTATGGATAATAAAATATAATATATTCTAATTATTCTCTAATAAAATGATATAACTTTATAAAAGTATTCTATTTTATATAAAAATTTTTACTATTAGCTTAATAAAACGAATAACTTTATAAAAGTATTCTGCTTTTATATAAAAAACTTTTCATTTTCTTATATTAATAATACTAATAAAACAAAACTTCATCATCATTATCATAATTCACACTATTAATCGACTAGGTCGTTCCTTTAAAAAGAGAGGGCTTTCCATAAGGATTTCTCCTATTAAGCGCAATTAGGTTACTCAAAACCTCTCCTTGGCGAACTTCTAGATATCGTTAATAATGCAAATAATAATATTAACAACTTTGTTATCTCAATTATTGATTTAATAATATATAAAATATTGACAATAATTGAATCAAATAACGTGAGATATCTTATGCGATAATTCTTGAAGCAATAATTGAACAAAACTGAGTGACTTCTCACGTAAGTATCAATAATCAATACTATGTGCTACTATGCAACCACGCGTATTCCTGTACTTTTAACACTGGGTGTTTCAACAGTTAACGATAAAACTTCCGCCATTATTTTCATAAAATATATATTTTTTGTCATTTTCTCAATCCGACAATAATTCTGTTGTGGGGTCCACCAATGATTGTGCTGTCATACGAATATTCTCTGTTAAAACGATTATTCCCCGACCAATCGAATATTATAAACAACTTGCGTACTTTACAAAATTTCTAAATATTACCCACAACTATAACATTATATCAAATTCATTCCATAATATTTAAAAAAGATAATTATAGAAAATTCATCTTTATTCATAAAAGTTGGGGTCTTACAGATAACCTACACATCCCTTCCTCAATAATTTCCTAGTTTGTGTCACGGTTAGACAACACGAACGTCCCGGCGATCTATTCCCGTAAAATACTACCTGTGGTTGTTTTAACATTCTAAGGTTCACACATTTCTTCTGACAATCTATAATTGCCCCATGGTTAACTAACCAATCCATTCCGAGAATTACATCGAATTCTCCTAACTTTATCGATATCAAATCTACCGATACTTTACAACCTCGTATATCTACGCAACAACTCCTATGAACATCTTCAACATGAATTATTTCTTCGTTTGTTACCTTAATATTTAAAGGTATAGGCAAGTTTTCGGGAAGTAATCCTAATCGTCTAGCAAAATCACATGCTATAAACGAACAAGTAGCAGCCGAATCAAACAACATGTAAGCATTTATGTCATTGATCGTAATAATACCTATGACGACGTCCCCTGATGCAACTGCATCTTGGACTGTCATATTAAAGGTACGACCCATCGGCCTACCCGGCTGCGCTGGACCACTAATAACTAACTTACCACTATTAGTCCCCCTATTCCCGTCCGTTCCCTTCTTCGGGAAGTTCTTCGCCATGTGGTCAGTTGACCCACACACAAAGCATCCATGGTTCTTCTTCAGACTTGGACAGTTAGGCGAGATGTGCCCTTCCTGTCCATAATTGTAACATACAGCCTTCCCCTTTAGACAGACTCTTAAGTGAGTCTGCCCACAGGTCTTGCAGGCCTCCATCCTCCTCTTTGGGTCCCCTTTCTTTACTCTGGTATTCCCAGAGCTGAACGCTTTCCTCTTCTGTCCCTCGCCACTTCCACTGGCTCCTTCTATCTTTACTCCCCCATCAACCTTCCCCTTATTCTTCTTCTCTTTGTGGTACTAGCTCAACGCCTCGCTACCACCTTCGGCGATTATTGTCTTCTCTAAAATGGTCCCAAATGAAGTACTCTGGGACACAAAAATACAGTTGTAGAGCCAGGGTTTTAAGCCCTGCTCAAACTGTCGTGCCTTCCTAACCTCGGTGTCCACTTGGTGTAGAGCAAACCTTGCCAGTTCATTAAACTTGGCAGCATATTGGGGAATCGTCACGTCCCCTTGTTTCAACTCGAGAAACCGCATCTCAATCCTTCCCTGCATGCTCGTGGGAAAGTAGTTCTCGAAGAATATCTCCTTGAACCTCACCCACGTCAGATTCTTTATCCCGGCTCTAGCCTGATTGGCTTCCCACCAAAATTTGGCCTCTCCCTTCATCATATAGGTTGCAAAGGCAACCTTCTGGGAGTGTCGACATTTGCTATCAAAAATTCCTTTTCTATTTCTTTCACCCACGTTTGGGCTTCGATAGGGTCCGTAGTTCTTTTGAACTCCAGTGGACCCACACTCTTATAATCCTTAAAGGTAGTAGCTCGTGCTACTCCCAGATTTACGGGGATATTAGCCCCATTTCTATTAAATGCGGCTATTAAAAGATTTACAAACTCATGCATAGGGTTAACTAGACCTCCCTCCGGTTGATTTACATTAGCTCCTTGGTTACGTTGTACTCTTCTCGGTGGCATTTTGCCGATACAATAAACAACACATTTTGTTATTATTCCTTTCTTTATTATTTAGTTATTATTCGATATTAAACAATAACTTCAACATCCATTGCTCATTGTGTTCCATAAAAAAGCTTATATTCATTTATTCATTGTAGTATAATACTACATCATTTACAATACACAACCTAAGCTGATTACTTTACTTTCCCACCATTTCTTTCCAAAAATTGGGATTTACAAAAGACTACCCGTTGTTATATAAAAGAGGGTTTTACGTCACTACTGGATACAAAATATTTACATACCTACACTACTCTATCTACTACTAGATAACATCTGCCTCAAGGCATTATCAAAATCTGCCTTGGCAAGGCCAAGCATAATATCATCACGATAGATATGTCATGCGTACGCCCTGCTCTACTGGGATAACCAACTACTGCTGCTTTGAAATCAGATGAGAACTCCTATGAATATAGGACATTCTCCCTATCTTCTGCTATTTGGTCTTTAGCTCCTCATTGAGCTCAAAAACCTCATGTTTCAGCTTATGGACTTTGTCCTTGAACAAAATCCTCTCGTCATGCTCTTGTTCCCACATGAACTCCACATCGGTCTTGTCCTCTATGACAGCTTAGAGCTCTGCCTTAAGCTCCTTAACCTCCTGACAGTGATGGATATTTCTATCCAACACTAACATAAACAATGACATCATTGACCCCCCAGGAGCCATCTCTGCTACTATAGCTACCGGGTTGAAGGAAACTACCTCCACCTCCTCTTCTATCATGCCGTCGAACACGGACATGAGATCGGGATCCTTTGAGTCTCCAGACTCAATGAAAACTATCTCGTGTTCTTCTACTATGGGATTCGGTATAACCTCTATTTGGTTAATCGACTCTTCACTAACTGCTTGTACAACTGCATTCCATTTACTCCTGACATCTACACAAAACAATTAAGTTGATTAGTACACGTCAGTAGAATAATAAAACACATAACATAATCATAATGCATTTTTTTAGGGTTATTTTCTTCTTTTAATTCTTTTACTTCTCTTAAGGTTATGACTTAAGATTTTTAATTCCCCCCCTTAAGTTTTATAACCTAATGCTTTGATACCAACTTGTGAGGCCCCCAAATTCGGGTATCTTCCAACCCAACAGATGGTGCTACATGGTACTACCATTCACACATACATTCAATTGAAAAGTCTCAAAAGAACGAATATGTCTTCTATATATTCAAAATAATATTAACATTCCCCCAGGTTCTTTATAACCATTACACTTGATCTTGTCATAATATCATATATATTACAATCATTCACCCTATACTATTACATAAGTAATCTACGAGTTCATCTTTGCCTTGCCCTTATCCTTGTCAGATCTTTCGGTCCGTTCGATCTTAGCTGTGTTCATATGTTTCAAGCAAGAGTGAGCATGACTAGCTAAGTAAGTACAAAAATTCTAATAAACAACATGCTTGAAACATAGGAATCGTATATCTTCAATAACTGAATAATAGTTACGAAGTACTATCGATAATTCAAAATAGCACTTCTTTTCCTTTAAAACATTTTACAAAAACAATATCCAGTAAAACAACAATTTCGGTCCAAGACCTTGAGCATTTCATATGTTCTTTTGAAAAGGAAATCCCGACACTAAGTCCGTAAGTTCGATATTTCTTACGAGCACGGCTAGGTGATCAGCCTATATTACTCTATGTTGATCAACACTACATTCATTAAATGTGTGTACGTTTAAGTTGTGGCAACCTCACGTGCCTGTCGTTTAACGACAAAACATTCTTAGCATACTCAGTCTTTGTTTGAAAACCACACCAATATAACTTGGTAAACATTAACCATGCTTGATAGAAACATAATATAAGTCTAGCCGAAAGAGTTGGCTTTGACGTCATCATACCATACTTCATGCATAAGAATACATGAATTACAAAGCGTGTCCAGATTGAACTGAAACAAGGGTTAGAATACTTGCCTTTAGTGTCTAATACAGTTATAACACGTTCACGTTAAGTCTTTAAGTCTCTAAAGTAAATGATAACATCACATAACACATTAGGTCATGAATGAACACACATGGTTCCTAATGAATCTTACCATTCCTCTCAATCTAATTATGACTTAGATTTATTATTATTGGTTCCGGCTTTTCTGATATAGTTCACATTGTTCTTACGTTCATGTTCAATTCATTATCATTAACATTTAGTCATCATACCCTAAGATTTAACAATACCTTATAATGTTAAAATTAATCTTTACTTCTTTGATAAATTGTTACCATTCTTTCTCTACTTGTAAACCTTCCTTACTATACCTCTCTTAAGTCTGGCGATGCGGTGCGAGTTTTCAGTAGCTGATGGTCGAGTCCGGCGCTGTGGCACCACATATAACACATTGGGCGCACTTTTCTGGCGTGACTCTAGAAGGTTGTGACACGGTGCTTCGTAAATGCTGTAGCCCACAATTTGGCCTTGGGTTGGCCCCGCGGCACCAACTTTGTGCCTCAGATAGCTTTGATAGATTTTCAACTTTGTGAATTTCCCGGAAGCATAACTTCTTCGTTATAAGTCCGAATTGGCTTGTTCAAAAGCCCGCGGTTCATAAATTACATACTCTATGCCTTCATACAAGAATTTTATCTATTTGACTTCGTTTCCTAAAAATTCACCTATTAGTTAATTTTTAACAAAAATGGTAAACGTTCATGAACGTTCAACGCTCGTTTCTTCATTCTAAGTCGGAATCCGGTCATTTTTTGAGTCCACAACTCTATAATACCAAATATGACTTGTCTCCATCGTAAACCATCATTTTCGAGTTCAAACCCAAAATTCAACTTCTATTCTGATAATTTCACGAATTCGACGATTATCACTCAATCGTGAGATTTTCGGCGAAACTTCATTACTAACGATATGATCATTGTTCTAAATGGATTCTAACCATCATATGAACATTTCAAACTACATATTACAACAACTTATTTTCAAGTTAGGTTTTGACTTATTCCTTATAAGTTCATGACTTAATAACTTATAAACTACAAATTTTCATTCCTTATGACTTATTATAGATTTAAGTCCTTTAATCAACATTCTCACATCTTATCAAACATACTAACTTCATATGGCAAACATATGACAAGTTCATCATAAGTTCATATCTTATTTAGGTTCAAGTTACTTATTCATGACTTATTCAGCTTAAGTTCATTACTTATTCAATTCTTATATGTTCTTAGCATACATGCTTATTAGACTACACTTCTCCTATCACCCTACAATGATAGAGATGGAAAATTATTAGACAAGAGCCGTACCCTTGATGAACTAGTCTTCTTCTTCTTTGAAAATCTAATAATGGATGTTTGTCTTAAAAGTGCTCATTCTCTCTAACCAATAAGTTGTTTTGTATTGGAAGTTGTTGGTGTTTTGAACAAGTGATAAATGACTAGCAATCTCCTTCTATTTATAAGAAATCCAAAGTGAGGGCATTATGGACATTAGAACATCCCACCTCCTTAACTAACCTCCTTACTATTCATTTGCTTATCAATTTAGTATACTTGCTAGCCACACTAATTACTTGGACAACACAAAACATATCCAATGTTCGGCCATCACATAAAGTACTTGGTCAACAAGATAACCCATATTAACCTTGGTTGCTCCATGGATCAAGCCTAACCCATTGGATCATTAATTGGTCTTGCATTAAGTTAATTTGGCCTTTTAATTAATAAACACCTAGGTTTGTACATCCAATTCTTATTGGACTCTACCAATTTGTTAACAATCCTGCAAGTCTCACTTAATTGGCTAAAAGCCTTATTACATATACTATACGTATAATCTTCGTATTCTAACTCGTATATTAATTTGTAATATATGTTATTCCATTCTTCGTACATACTCGTATAATACTTCATATTATACATGTATTCAATACCTCGTACAATACTTACGTATCATACGATCAATACACTCTCTTCTTATCGTTTAATATTCTTAACGTTCTCTAATTAAGTTCGCATGTGAAATATTGCGTTTTCCATACTTAGATTATTATTACATAATCCATCTCACATTGATATTATAACGTTACGTATTTCCCGGAAGTTCAAAAACAATTCCCGAGCGGAAATCGATGAATAGTGTTTTTCAAAAAATTTCTCGAAAAACTTTTATCTTCATCTTGGAAATTCAAACACTTTAATTCATTCACGTAGTTAAAATACTACGACGTTCCGGCATTTCTAGGTTATCGAACGACATTCATCTTACTAACATATAATACTAACAAATAATATTATTATATTCATTATTTAAAGTATTTACATAAGGTTCAATTTTTAAAATGCGTTACGTACCGTAAGCATGACACATTTAATTTTGCACTTTATTTATACTTGTATTCGATATGACATGATAAATAATGTGCATGCTTAATAAGATTAAAATTGGTGATTTCTAAATTAATTAATAAAATCCCTCATTAAAATATTAAGTCAAAATCAGATGTCTTCTAATGAATAACACTCGTCAAGACCTTGATCGATGGATGTAGGTTTGCCAAAGAAAAGTACCCTATTTATCTTGGCAAAATGCGATAGGATAATTGTGATATCCAAACTGTTAAAATTACTGGGCCCGACTTAACTAAGTTATCTCAATAGGATTGTGGACTTAGAGGCATGGAGTTTGGTAGGTACCATTAGATGGACTAGAAACAAATATTGTTTGCCAAACTATCCAAGAGTTATATATGATATAATTGACAAAGGGTTGTCTGCCTAAATAATTGTGTTTTGAGAGATTAGCCAAAGCTAGCTTAAAGCATAATGAAATATGGATCTTGGCTCACTAGAAAGATTTTATAGAAAATACTTTTTGAATTAATGGTGAGGGCTATTAATTTGAATAAAATAGTGGGAGGTATATTTTGAATATACTATTATCAATTACATAATATCATAAACTATGCAATTTGACTTATTATTTTTGCACTTATAAATTGTAGATATCAATGGCAAACAACAACAACATAAATAGTATTTCACTACGATCAGTCCTTGAGAAGGAAAAGCTGAGTGGAATTAATTTCCTAAACTGGCATAGGAACTTGAGGATTGTCCTCAAACAAGAACGCAAGCTATATGTCCTTGATGGGCCCATTCCTGCAGCACCAGCTAACACTACACCATGTGCAGAGCATAATGCTTACAAGAAGCATCAAGATGATGCTCTGGACGTGAGTTGTCTCATGCTAGCAACTATGAACACTAAGCTTTAGAAGCAACATGAGTTAATGGATGCTTATGAGATGGTCGAGCATATCATGAAATTTTTTGAAGGGCATGCTCGACAGGAAAGGTATGATATAAGCAAAGCGTTATATCACTACAAGATGGGTGAACGTGGTCCAGTTGGTCCACATGTGCTAAAAATGATTGGGTATATTGAGTAGCTTAATAGGTTGGGTTTTCTGATTACTCCGGAAGCACAAACTGATCTTATTTTGCAATCTTTGAACAACAGCTACTCTCAATTTGTTATGAATTATCTCATGAATGAAATTGAGAAACCACTTACTGAGTTGTTGAGCATGTTAAGAACTACCGAGAACAACATGAAAAAGGCAGGACCCGCTCCCATAATGATGGTGTAAAAGGAGAATGCTAAGGGAAATTGGAAAGGCAAGAAGAAGATAGTATCCAAATCTGGTGCCAAACCCAATTCCATAACAAAACATGCTTTAAAACCTAAAGGTGGAGTGGCTAAAGAAGGTGATTGTCACTTCTGTGGAAAACCTGGACACTGGAAGAGGAATTATCATGCTTATTTAGAAGAAGTGAAGAAAAAGAAAGGAAGTGTGACTTCTGATTCAGGCATATATGTTACAGAAGGCAACTTGTCTACTTCTACATCATGAGTATTGGATACTGGATGTGGTTATCACATTTGTGTTAATGTGCAGGAACTCTGAAGGAGTATGACTTTGGCGAAAGGAGAGGTTAACCTACGAGTTGGGAATGGATCAAAAGTTGTTGCACTAGCCATAACAACTTATCATTTATCTTTGCCCACTTGGGTAGTATTAGAATTAGAGGATTGTTATTATGTGTCTGCTATAAGCAAAAACATTATTTTTGTTTCTTGTTTGGACAAGAAAGGTTTTTCATTTTTAATAAAAAACAATCGTTGTTCGTTTTATTTAAATAAAATATGCTATGGTGTTGCACAATTGTTTAATGGTCTTTATATTCTTGATCTAGAAATACCTATTTATAACATAAATACAAAACGATTTAAATCAAAATTTTCAAATCTGACATATCTCTGGCACTGTCGTTTAGGCCATATAAATGAGAAACACTTCAAATCTCCATAAAGATAGGTTTTTGGATTCATTTGATTTTGAATCATATGAGAAATACGAATCTTGTTTATTAGGAAATATGACTAAAGCCCCTTTCACTGGACACAGTGAATGGGCTAGCCATGTATTGGGATTTATACATAGTGATGTATGTGGACCTGTAACGACCCCAAAATTCATGCAATTTAATTCTCGACTTCGGTCGTTAATAATACATTCAACCTTTAATTTTACATCATTAAACGATAATACAACCATTGAAATTTCCGGAATAATTAAAATTTTCTATTGCAAACTATCCTCGTTCCCAAAGCCTTCAACCTTTACATCTAAATATCTCAGAATCATTTTAATACTACAATAGTTTACATCATAAAATGTTATTACAATTCAACATTTATACATTGTTCAGAACCTTAAACATGGTTAAAATAATCATAACTCAGCCAAAGTATATAATTCTTAAAGTATCACATTTGATTCATATCTTTCAAGTAGCACATACTTTACCTTAAATCTTTAAATTGCAAAAGTGGTTATTTGCAAGGTTGAGCTCGACAACCCAACAAAATCTAACAGTTTTCATGCATCACATAGCATATAATAACATGCTCAACATATAACATACATGCTACAGTCCATATAACAAGTATAAAGATTGATTCCTTACTCAATCAGCACGCTTTAATCAATCAACATAGTCATAAATTGACTTTAACATTTTATACTTTCAACATATATATAACACATCATGCTCTTTGCAATAAAGATTTAAAACAGTTAATCATCAAGTTCACATAGCAAATAGGAACTGAAAGACTTGCCTTGATCGTTGTTTACCAATAACAGTTTAACAGCCTATACAAATATCTGCACTTCACATGCCCTACACAATTATATAATCATTCACATTAACTATTAGTCACATAGCAATGCATAGTAGTTGTAATATAAACTTTAATCTACATCCTATAACCCTTCGTATTAATCAATACACAATGTTCAATTTGATTGTGTTAACCTTAGACTTATAACTCACTATATTTCTTCTTAATCAAACTCGAAGTTCATTCAAGTGCTTAAGTCTTGCTAGGACTACTTATTGGTTTTATATGAAATCCATTCCATATCTTATAATATTCATTTCAATTGAATTGAAACACTTTTTAAGTTCATTAACACTAGGCACGGTGTTTCGATGTTCATTCGTCACACGCCCGATTCGTCTCTCTTGTGTGTACTTAGTATGCTTATACAACTTATCTAATACATCATTTATTAATGTTAAGCATCATCATATTTACTAATATTCATGTTTTATAACTTAGGACAACAACTTTTATCGTCAGGAGCACTACATTTGCATATGTGCATGCCTGACCTCCCCCGATTGTCCCCTAAAACACAATAGTCCTACAAATGACAATTTTGACCCCTCTTCCTGACCTCAAATTGAACACCTTAAAGAACAAAAGTTGTAGGCCTATTCGTCCTCGTCTGGATCATCTTGAATCACCTCAATCGGAGTTCGTATGAAATAGTTACGGCCATTTTACTACAGGAGGTCAAAATTGTCCAACCTGGACCATCTTTCCTAAAATGGCCGGGCTCGAGAACTAAGTTAGGCAGTGGAATCGGGGCGCGAAATTCAGCATTGGAGAGCAAATTTCAGCGCTGGAACACGAAATTTAGCACTGGGGCTCCGAATTACAGAACACCATAAACTAGAAACAAAACCAAGCTACTGTGTCTTAATTTCTAACACCAATTAACATGTGTAATCCATGTAAAGTACCCATAAATATTACCAAGCATATATGTACAAATTTAAATAACTAAACAAAAAATTTAGAAAACTTAAATCCTTGAAAGTCAATTTTTTAAAAAAAAAAATTTAAACTCCTTTATTGATGTTGTTTGACAAAGTTTAACACTATAATTCCTATTATACATCAAATTGATTCCTTTCAACTACGTTCTCTGTAATTCTTAACAAACTAATTAACATAATCATAGTTCAATTTCACCATTAGTTCACAATCATATATATACATTCATACCTATATTCAAACTATGTTCATACATATATTCACTGTAAAAACAAATTTCTCTTCTTGCAGACTTAATTTAGCATACAATCATATCTATATGTTAAGCATACACTCATATATATATGCTAGTATAACAATTACAATTACCAATACACATAATTTCCTAACCAATTATAAAAACATGGTTTTATAGAAAGTTTGTAAATAACTTTATATCACAGTCAAATTCAGAAACAAAGAGACTTGGAAATTATAGCGTAAAACCTATATATTAAGGTTATGTAACATACCTTTTGTTGATTAAGAAATCCTTGTTAATCACTGAGAATAGCTTGACGAACTCAAAACTTCTCTCTTGATTCTCTCTCGGCTCTCTCTCAAACTCTCTCAAAATTCTTTTCTTTTCTTTCTTTCAGTATTAGACTAGGCTACTAACAGTAAGCGTAAACTAAAACCCAACTGATAACCAAATGCGTAAAATAAAAACGGATATGGCCATAATAAGTCTAATAATTAACATCAGTTACCAAAATATAACGTATAGATTATATTTTATTTATTTTATTAATAATTCAAATTTTAAAAATCCAAAAGCCATATGGCTCCGTTTGGCAAAACTCTTTAAAAATTAAAGACTTAATATATATTTAAGCCTTATTTGGCAAAACTAAATTAAACTCCTTTAATTTATTTTAATAACTCCTTTATAATCTAGTTATTTATCACACTTTATTTAGTTAAGTTTTCACACTTAATTTAATTAATTCTAATAACAATTAATTGAATAAATCATTTAATCATTATAAACTCTCTAACTTAATTATTAAATTAAATTAGAATATTATCTCATAACAATTAATTTCCTTAACCCATTAATTATTTATTAAACAAATAATTAACCAAATCAAATCAATTCAAATTAAACAAATATTTATTCAACAATAAACACATCCATTAAATATTTATATAATTTAATAAATATTTATAATTATAATTAAAATTACGGATTGTTACATTAATCACATCGTAATAAAATTTCAATTATTAAATTCTTATTTTAATAACTTATGAAAAATTCGGGTTGTCACATCCTTCCCTCCTTATAAGGATTCTGTCCTCGAAATCAACGAAACCTCCCTTACTCAGTTTTCACCAAATTTCTTTCCAAAAAAATTATCGTTAAATATCTTCAACACATTACCTTAATATAGATTTTATATTTCATACTACATTCATTACTTCAACAATTTCTATGTTTTATTTCATAACTTTCACTTGAACTCAATTATATTTTGAGTATTATATACTCTTTAACCCATTCATTTCCTTTGCTAAGGATCGTTATCATAAACACTCAGGATATTACATTCAACCATTTTTTTAAGGATTTTGTCCTCAAAATTTTATCTATTAATCTTTATTCATTCAATCTATCAAAATAGATTTTACATTAATACTTTATTCATTCATTGGGTTCTACCACCAAATTATTTCTCTAATGATCTTTCTAAGATCATCATATTCCTCACCTCTTCCTCTTCTAAGAGTTTTACATTTCTCTTCTTTCTAGAGTTTTAATTCTTTCTTGAAATTATTATGTTTTGCTTAATTTTCTCATCCTTTCCACTTTCACCTTTCAGAATAATAAGAATCTTCCATAATTGCTCAATAATTGGGAAGCAGTATGAATAACAGGAATTTCAAAGATTCCAAATCATGCTGAGGGGTCACAAGACCGTGAACTCTATTCTCGGTTTACTAGTGCTTCAACTCAATCCTTCACACTGTAAACCAAAGTGTTTATTAATCACAAAGACTGAAAACACCCTCCACGCGTACACTAGATGGCCAGCCTATTGTACCACTACGTTGGGCCGCAACGTAGTGTTTTGTAACGATTATATGCGTTACGCTCGGAACCATTGTCCCCAAAAACATGTCCCCTTATAGGGTTGTTCACCTCAGCTTTTCAACATATGAATCCGCACCAAAATAATTTGGTTTGGCATAACTTTTCAATAAATGCTTAAATTTCATGAACATCTTTTAATATTCATCCAGCTGAATCAAATAGCATAGACTTCTACAATAATTCGGACATCAATCGAAATATACATATATATATATATATATATATTCTCATATCTTAAAGAAATCTCAAAAATCCTTTTATGGAGTCATGATTATGACGTTGTCATACTACATCTCACCATAGTGGGCTGACGATCATATGATCACATCCAACACCAGGTTCCATTGCATTGATGACTTCATCATTTATTATATTACCCAATACATATAATTAAAATATATTTTGAAAATTTAAAAATCATTTTTTTCTAAGCCAAAACAAAGCGGCATGAATCACCGAATTATAGCACTATTTTAAAAAAATTTCTCTGGTTCACTAGTGTGACCCAACATTTTTTCAAAAATCAAAAGTATAACCATCGGCACGAAATCAATAAATTTTGAAAATCTAGCAAAGATAAAAGATTTGGAATATCCAGGTATCCATCAACTTCAATCTTTACTTCATTACTTAACTATTCTATTAATCTTCAACTTCATCAATGCTCTCTATACTATAACCGTTTTCTACCCAAAATAGTTCATCAAACTTACCGCACATTAGATGTTTAGGAACTTGCCACAATAATATGAGTTTAAGAACTTATCCTAGTCAGACCATAGGCGTCCATTCGGTGAGGGGTTCAAAATATACTATATTATTATGAGTCACGAACTTACCATATGCATTAGTTTTAAGAACCGCAGCTAATCCTAATAATATCTGACTAATCTTAATAGTTTCTAACTATCAAATATACACATGAGAAAAGAATCACCTTTTCGCCACATATACATGGATAGCGCGACACCAACATTCCAATGATTATCAATGTAATAAACTGAGTGCAAGCACAAAACCCTCGCCCATACAAAGGTTTGTAAAACTCAGCCACCACATGAGTCCTCAATTGAAATCCCACCTAACTATATCTTACTTATAACTTGCTCTTTGCTCGATACGAATTCCTCGTATCACATTATCTATAACTCCTCATGAGTTTATCTTGTACTATATCATAGTACATTATCTTCATAGCATCAAGCTATAATTATTCAAACATTACAAACTATCTTTCTTTTATAACTTAAACAGATCACGTCGTGATCTTATTCTATAATCATCTCCCTTAAAATTCTTTTCTTAACTCGTGATTATTTTATTTTACGTTCCTCTTTCTTACCCTTTTTCATCATTTACGATTTCATTTATGATTTTAATCTTACAGACTTTGTCGATTCATCATTATTCATTATCTTGGTTATTGGAGTTAGGCAACTCCCATATCTTATCTTTATATCTCTTCAAGATTCTTCTTTGAATTCTCTTGTTTATAAAACAATTCTTCCTTTAAGAATTTCTAACTTCGTTTACATTGCTCAACATTTCATTCAAGTTCCACATTTTCATCATACGTATCCACTTTCTATACTTGGTACATATCGAGTCTCTAACAGTTTCAATATGGTACGATGAGTGGTTTCCATAAACAACCAACAAACTAGGTTAGAGTTGCTAGTTTCGTATATATACCTACCTTTCTATGAAGGAATTGTTTAGCCCAGATACTATACATCAACTATTAAAGAGTACAATTGTACCATACTTAAATATAACTTTTTATTCTTAACTTCTTTATCATTCTCTTCTTATAGACATTGCCTATTTATTATCAACTTACATCCATATTATTGGAGTTAGGTAACCCCACATTCATATTCCTTATAACTCTGCGAGATTCTTCTTTGAATCCTCTCACGCATGTTTTAATCCCTTCTCTATAAATTTCTTAAATTACTTTTTTTGTTCAAACTCTATTTGAGCTTATTCGTTCATTATCTTAACATCTCTTCTCTAAGGTTATAGCCTAAAGTACTCTTACCTAAGGTTTCTAACCTATCAGCTTTGATAACAACTGTAATGACCCCAAAATTCATGCAATTTAATTCTCGACTTCGGTCGTTAATAATACAGTCAACCTCTAATTTTACATCATTAAACGATAATACAACCATTGAAATTTGCAGAATAATTAAAATTTTCTATTACAAACTATCCTCGTTCCCAAAACCTTCAACCTTTACATCTAAATATCTCAGAATCATTTTAATACTACAATAGTTTACATCGTAAAATGTTATTACAATTTAACATTTATACATTGTTCGGAACCTTAAACATGGTTCAAATAATCATAACTCAGCCAAAGTATATAATTCTTCAAGTATCACATCTGATTCATATCTTTCAAGTAGCACATACTTTACCTTAAATCTTTAAATTGCAAAAGTGGTTATTTGAAAGGTTGAGCTCGACAGCCCAACAAAATCTAACAGTTTTCATGCATCACATAGTATATAATAACATGCTCAACATATAACATACATGCTACAGTCCATATAACAAGTATAAAGATTGAGTCATTACTCAATCAGCATGCTTTAATCAATCAACATAGTCATAAATTGACTTTAACATTTTATACTTTCAACATATATATAACACATCATGCTCTTTGCAATAAAGATTTAAAACAGTTAATCATCAAGTTCACATAACAAATAGGAATTAAAAGACTTGCCTTGATCGTTGTTTACCAATAACGGTTTAACTTCACGTGCCTACACAATTATATATAATCATTGACATTAACTATTAGTCACATAGCAATGCATAGTAGTTGTAATATAAACATTAATCTACATCCTATAACCCTTCCTATTAATCAATACATAATGTTCATTTTGATTGTGTTAACCTTAGACTTATAACTCACTACATTTCTTCTTAATCAAACTCGAAGTTCATTCAAGTGCTTAAGTCTTTCTAGGACTACTTATTGGTTTTATATGAAATCCATTCTATATCTTATAATATTCATTTCAATTGAATTGAAACACTTTTTAAGTTCATTAACACTTGGCACAACATTTCGACGTTCATTCGTCACACGCCCGATTCGTCTCTCTTGTGTGTACTTAGTATGTTTATACAACTTATCTAATACATCATTTAGTAATGCTAAGCATCATTATATTTACTAATATTCATGTTTAATAACTTAGGACAACATCTTTTATCGTCAGGAGCACTACATTTGCATATGTGTATGCCCGACCTCCCCCGATTGTCCCCGAAAACACAAAAGTCCTACAAATGACAATTTTGACCCCTATTCCCGACCTCAAATTGAAAACCTTAAAGAATGAAAGTTGTAGGTCTATTCGTCCTCGTTCCGGATCATCTTGAATCACCTCAATCGGAGTTTGTATAAAATAGTTATGCTATCTTACTATAGGAGGTCAAAACTGTTTGACCCAGGACTACTATTAAAATATTTGGTATGAGAACTAGAATTAAGCGATAGAGGCCAGGCGCTAAATTCAGCGATGGAAGGCTAATTTCAGTTATTTGAGCAAATTTGGCATTGGGGTTCCGAATTACATAACACCATTAACCAAAAACAAAACCAAGCTACTGTGTCTTAATTTTTAACACCAATTAACATGTGTAATCCATGTAAAGTACACATAAATATTACCACGCATATATGTACCAATTTAAACACCTAAACAAAAATTTTAGAAAACTTAAATCCTTGAAAGTTAATTTTTTTTAAATAAAAAAAAATCAAACTTCTTTATTTATGTTGTTTGACAAAGTTTAACACTATAATTCCTATTATACATCAAATTGATTCCTTTCAACTACGTTCTCTGTAATTCTTAACAAACTAATTAACATAATCATAGTTTAATTTCACCATTAGTTCACAATCATATATATACATTCATACCTATATTCAAACTATTTTCATACATATATTCACTATAAAAACAAATTTCTCTTCTTGCAGACTTAATTTAGCATTCAATCATATCTATATGTTAAGCATAAACTCATATATATATGCTAGTATAACAATTACAATTACCAATACACATAATTTTCTAACCAATTATAAAAACATGGTTTTACAGAAAGTTTGTAAAGAACTTTATATCACACTCAAATTCAGAAACACAGAGACTTAGAAATTATAGCGTAAAACCTATATGTTAAGGTTATGTAACATACCTTTTGTTGATTAAGAAATCCTTGTTAATCACTGAGAATAGCTTGACGAACTCAGAACTTCTCTCTTCTCAAACTCTCTCAAAATTCTTTTCTTTTCTTTCTTTTAGTATTAGACTAGGCTACTAACAGTAAGCGTAAACTAAAACCCAACTGATAACCAAATGCGTAAAATAAAAACGGATATGGCCATAATAAGTCTAATAATTAACACCAGTTACCAAAATATAACGTATAGATTATATTTTATTTATATTTTATTTATTTTATTAATAATTCAAATTTTAAAAATCGAAAAGCCATAAGGCTCTGTTTGGCAAAACTCTTTAAAAATTAAAGACTTAATATATATTTAAGCCTTGTTTGGCAAAACTAAATTAAACTCCTTTAATTTATTTTAATAACACCTTTATAATATAGTTATTTATCACACATTATTTAATTAAGTTTTCATACTTAATTTCATTAATTCTAATAATAATTTATTGAATAAATCATTTAATCATTATAAACTCTCTAACCTAATTATTAAATTAAATTAGAATATTATCTCATAACAATTAATTTTCTTAACCCATTAATTATTTATTAAACAAATAATTAACCAAATCAAATCAAATCAAATTAAACAAATATTTATTCAACAACAAACAAATATTTATTCAATAATAAACACATCCATTAAATATTTATATAATTCAATAAATATTTATAATTATAATTAAAATTCTGAATTGTTACATTAATCAAATCGTAATAAGAATTTCAATTATTAAATTTTTATTTTAATAACTTATGAAAAATTCGGGTTGTCATAGGACCCATGAGTTCGTTAGCAAGAGGTAGGTTTTATTACTTCATTACATTTCTCGACGACTTGATAGAGATATGGATATGCGTATCTTATGAGACACAAATCCGAATCCTTTGACAAGTTCAAGGAATTCAAGAACGAAGTTCAAAACCAATTTGGAAAAAGCATAAAAGCACTTTGATCCGATCGAGGAGGTGAATACTTAAGACAAGACTTTGATGACCTTCTAAAGGAGTGTGGTATTATATCACAAACTCCTCCACCGGAACACCATATAATGGAATGGTGTATCTGAGAGGAGGAATCGCACCTTGTTGGACATGGTACGATCAATGATAAGTCATGTAGATCATCCAATAAGCTTTTGGGGTCATGCTCTAGAGACAACTGCATTCACGCTTAACCGTGCTCCTACAAAGATGGTTCAGAAGACACTATATGAGATGTGGACTGGGAAACGTCCTAGTATGTCATTCAATAAGATTTGGGGTTACAATGCATTTGTAAAACGTCTGGATTCTGACATGCTCGGACCCAAATATGACAAATGTAATTTTATGGGATACCCAAATGAAACAAAAGGATATTATTTCTACAAACTTTCTGAGAACAAAGTATTTATTGCTCGAACTGGCATTTTTTGAGAAAGAGAATTTGTTTCTAAAGGAAACAATGGGAGAAAAGTAGAACTTGAAGAAATTCGAGAACCACAAAATATCATTGAACCTAAGTTGGAACGTGAGCAGGAACCACAAGATATTGTGGAAAGTGAACATGTTCAAATTACATAAGGCATTCATAGATCTGGTAGGACTCGCTAAGAGCCCGAGAGATATTATGGATATCTTGTGACTCAAAATGGCGATGTGATACTCATCGATCAGGATGAGCCTGCTTCCTACCTAGAAGCTATGAATGGACCAGATTTTGAGAACTGGCTTGAAGCCATGAAATCTGAGATGGACTCCATGTATACTAACCAAGTATGGACTTTTTTGTTGATCCACCAAGAGGGTAAAACCAATCGGTACAAGTGGATTTTTAAGAAGAAAACCAACATGGATGGTAATGTACAAACCTATAAAGGCTAACTGGTAGCAAAAGGTTTCAAACAAGTTCAATGTGTTGACTATGATGAAACCTTATCTCTAGTGGCAATGGTTAAATCCATCGAGGATCTTACTTGCTATTGCAGACTTTTTTATGATTATAAAATGCGTAATTGGATGTCAAAATAGCAAAATCTCTTAAAGATAATACATGGCGTAAATCTCCTTAAAGATGTGTATATGACATAACCATTAGGGTTTCGTCACTCCAAAGGATGTTGGAAAGGTATGTAAACTGGTTAGTGGAGATCCATTATGGATTGAATCCTTCATTCTGAGTTTGTAAAAATATGGTTATGAAAATGTTTCTCCATAAAAGATGTAGGCGATGAAACCTAAATTTTAGGTATCAAGATCTATCGAGATAGATCGAGAAAAAAAATGATTAACCTAAATCAAAGTACATATATTGATAAAGTGCTAAAATGGTTCGGCGTACGCAAGAGGCAAAAGAGGAAACTTACCCGTGACTCGTGGTGTAAAGTCTCTATACCAATGTCTCCATCGCAAGATGATGAGGAAGCGTATTTAGAAAGATCCCTTATGTTTCAAAGAATTGGATCTATCATGTATGCAATGATATGTACTTTCGTTAGGATGTCTCTATATGTTTTAAGCATGACAAATAGATACTAGTCGAATCCGGTGAAGGTCATTGGATAGCAGTCAAGAATATCCTCAAGTACCTAAAAAGGACTAAGGATTCATTCTTGGTATATGGAGGTGAAGACGAATGGAAATAAAGGGTTACATAGATCTTTAGTTTCCAGTTGACAATGATGACTATATGTCTCGATCGGGGTTTTGTGATTTACCTTAATGGTGGTGTTGTTAGCTAAAAGAGTTCAGAGCGTAGCGAGGCGATGTGCCATTCTACAAATGCAGCAGAAATATTGTTGCTTTCTAGTGAGGCCAAGGAGAGAATGTATGGATTAAAAAGTTTGTCACTTTGAACTTGGTGTTGTTCGACCATTGTTGATCAGGTTGAGCTATCTTGTGATAATAATGGAGCCATTACATGCTAAAGAACCCAAATCTCACAAACTTGATCCAAGCATATACTTATGCGGTACCATCTCATCCAGTGAAATCATTGATAGAGGAGATTTACATATAGGAAGAGTGCCAATAGATGATAATGTTGCGAGATCCAGCGACCCAAGCTTTATGCGCAGAAGTTGAAGGGTCAAACTAGTTCCATGGGTATTAGATACATGAGTGATTGACTCTAGTGCAAGTGGGAGACTGTTAGAGTTTATGCCCTGGAGGCCAATTATTTGATATAATTTCTTAACATTTTGATATTATATTTGATTAAATAAATGAATGTTTTTTTATGGTTTTATTTATTGCGTTATATAAATGTTAACATAATAAAATTCCTTAGAATAGTGATACAAATTTTATAGTTTCAAGTATTGACTTGAACATGAGATTATATAATTATAATTAGTATCATTGCTCTTAAATGTCCCTAGTCGAGTATCATTGTTAATGGGACACCAATGATGCATTGAGACTAGTATGTGGATTGACTGATGACCAAATCTCATTGGTCATAAATATATGAGATATTGAGTCAATGCATAGGTACATGTTAGAGAATGATGTAGAAAGCGAACTCCACCATAAGAATTCTATGTGGAGCATTATGTGAAGTGTCATTAGCGATTCTCATAGTTACAATGATGTAATGATCCTCCACCTCTAAAATCACTATATTACTACCACGAAAAATTTATGTACTTTGATATCATCAAAGTTCACCTTTAATAAAAGGGTGGACTATAAAGGTGATTATTAAATACATCATGAATGGATGTGAGCAATATGAAGTGATCTATATGGAATTTAACCCTCCTATATATTAGGGGTGATATCCATATGCCTCTTGATTAGTAGGACTATGAAATGCATGGCCATCCTCAAATAGTGATTTATTTCATATAGTCTACTCATTGATCAAGAAAACTTCAGTTAAATTATGAAGAGTATGACACATTCCATGACTCGAGTTTAATCTAGGATGTCAAGGTTAAAAGGATTAAATTGCATTAAAACATTGGTCACAAAAGGTTGCATCAAATTCATCAGTTGGGGTTACGCTCATTATTTTCATAAAGCACAGTTAGGGAAAATTAAGAGAGGGTGAGAGTTCTCTATAAGTCTTTGAGAAGAAGTGTGGGAATTCAAAGGAGAAGAAGAGGATTAAGCAAGCAATTCAAATCATCTAGCGATTCCAAGTAGAAATTAAGAGGTTGATAACCTAGCCTTAAAACTCTAGTTTTGGTTTCTTGAGTTTTTCTCTATAATTGAATTTTGGAGGAGGATTTGTCGAAGTTGAATTATATATGTTCTTAGATATGTATAATTCGTTACATGTCATCTATAATTGGTTTTAAGTAATCAAATTCATGTATTTATGTTAAAGAAGAGAATTTTGGGTTTGATGGTAATATGTATGTTTTAGTCTACTTTAAGGCTAAAATTGGCTAGAAATCATGTAGTAATTTGCAAATTGATAGTTGATGTTGCTAATACATTAACAAAGCAAAAACAACAAAAGGTTAAATGGATTGATTTGGTTAGGAATCAAATCGTGATGAATGATTATGCTAAACATGTTAAAAATAAGAAAATTTAACATGAACTTTGAAATTGAGACATTGAATGGTTGTTAATATTCTTGGAAGATGTTGATTTTCCGGTATATTGTATTTTCATGAATTATGAATCCATAGAATCAAGAATGGAATAATTTG